>SJXP01000979.1:111788-202450 GCA_006408505.1 Damaliscus lunatus
ATGCCTCATGCTGGCTCCCGGCATCTCCCCCTTTTTTATTTCTTAAAACAGCCAGATGCAGTTCAGTCACGAGCTTCTGAATGCTCTGCCAAAGGATCCTGACAATACAAGGAAGAATTTTATTAGAAGCTAAATCAGAACACCCACAGCAGCATAGCTAAAAATAGTAGATAGAATGTTTTTTCCAGAAATGAAGTTAGAGAAGGTGTGAAAAAAAGTCATTTGCTGCTCCTGTGGCAGTAACGTCTAATCGGGAGTGTTCCATGGTGGCTATTTGATTGTGAAGTTTCCCTAAGTCCAGATCAATTTCAGAGCTATTCCGCACAACTGAAATGTGATTTTTAATTTTTCCCATTCATAATCTGTCTCACTTACTTTCAAGGATGTAACGCATATCCACCGGTAGTTGGCGTGACAAGACAGAGCCGTTTTTAATTTTAGGGCTTGCAGTTCAGTCCCAATATGCATTATTGCCTCTTCTAAGTCTTCTACCCTCATCTCTAACTTCCTATCTATAGCTTCTTGTGTTGCCAGGGTTAAAGAAACATTTTTTGACATAGTATCAACATATTGAGCAGTATGCACTTGTTGAGTCAATGATATTGCTGCCACAGTAACAGAAGTGATTACAGTTATTAAAGTTTATATCCCTAAAATAAGCAAGCCTACAAATCACCATTGTCACATCAAATCCTGCAGCTGTTGTAACACAGCAAGACCATAATTATCATACCAATGTGTAGTTACAGTTACAGGTATCATAAGTAGGGTGGACGTTTCAACACTACAAAAGAACAAACATTGTACTGAGGGGTTAAAAAGATGAAAGCATACATTGTTCACAAGTCACTGCATTGAGTCCACCCATGAAATTCATTTGTACATTAAGTTTTCTGGAATTGTTAACAAAGAGAAAAACTTAAGGAGAGGGTAAACAAGTTACAGCAGAATAAGTACTGTCATTACTTGGGCATGTCAAAGTGATAGGGGCAGTAGCAGCAAGAGCTCTTCATATTTCTGGCTGCCAAAAGGATCTGTTTTTAGTTGTATAGGACAACATAGGAGAAACAAATTGATTACGATGCCACCTAGTGGCGTCTAGTTGCCAAGGAATTATAGTGGCATGCCAGTTTTCAATTCCAGAGATATATTCATCCTCGGAACTATGGCTATGAGATGGATTTAGGTTGCTCCAGTCCTGAATTGAATAATTCCCTCCTCCTGGTATTCTATAATCAATTCTTGAATTATAAGTACAAGATTTCCAAATCGGAAACCCTGAATGATCATCTATATCGCTCCAGACGGCATTTGAAGGAGTAACTTTTCTACAATTTGGGTATTCTGAAGATGCCTCAAGGAACAAGGGTTTAAAGGGGTCCCGGGTCCCAGGCATACAATCCTGTAATGTCCATATTGACTGAGGCCCCTTAAAATCAGGTTTTTGGGATAGAGATTCTGTCAGAATTACTTTTTTAGAAACTCCAACACAGCCTTCCTTGGTGGGGGTGACAAAATTTCCTGTTTTACTGGTAGGGAAATTAAAGCAAACAGGGAGTTCATCAGTTAATCCCCTAAAGATATAATTAAAATTAATGGGATATTTATCTTTAGTATAAGTACAAAGTCCTCCCAAAAGTCGAGGCTGGTCTGTGTTAACCTGTATAGGTTCATTATTCCAAGTAACAACCTGGAAAGTTGGAGTATCTGGGAGATATGCCCAATATTTTGTTGGAATAGGAGAGGCGCTTACCTGGCAGGAAAGCAAAGCAAGTGTGGCAATAAACATTTTCTCAGGAGAGGCTGAAGATCCCTGTAAAGAAGTTATTCCCCATGCCTGGAGACAGAGCATTTTAATTTAACCCCAAGTGGGTATGGGGGCTTGCTGAGTCACCTGAGTAGGGCGATCTGGCATCTTTTTGCGGGGTGAGGGATCAAGGGGAGCAATATCCTATATGTGAAGTTGAGACATCTGTCTGGTGGGTGCATCCGTCCCTTGCTCATCTGGGATCTCCAATGTCAGTCATCCCGAGGTCAGCGGTGTTTCCAATGCTGGCGGAGGGAGGTAGAGGAGGCCTCTTCGTTTTTAGGGGTTGAGGCAGCGGGGAAATCCGGTATCCGGGGAGCTGAGACATGGCGAATCAATCTGTCTGGAGCCCAAATCGGAGAATCTGTGTCCTGTGGAAAAATACAAGCATATCCTTGGCCGCTGGTTGGGACCTTTCCATTGTCCGGAAAGAAGATCCCTCCATTTTACTAATGGCTTTGCATTTAATTGCTCTGGGCACCAATGATGAAGCATTGCAGTGGTTCCAGATGAATCAGTATTTAAATTATTTATTATGAAAAGAGCATGCTGTAAGATCTGATGGAGGGAAGTATAAATAAACTCCCCTTCCTTTAATTTTTGAATTTGTGTTTTTAATGTTTGGTGAGCTCTTTCCACAATGGCTTGTCCCTTCGAATTGTAAGGGAGGCAGTATTGTGTTTAATTTGAAACTTTGTACAAAATTTTTGAAAAGACTTAGAAGTGTAAGCAGGGGCATTGTCAGTTTTTAAAGCCTTTGGCAAACCCAAATATGAAAAACAAATAAAGAGATGTTGTATTACATCTTTAACTGCCTCCCCTGTACAAGCAGTGGCAATAATAACATTAGAAAAGGTATCTACAGTCACATAAACAAAAGCTAATTTTCTGAATGAGGAGATGTGAGTCACATCCATCTGCCAGAGTGCATTAGCTTTGAGACTGCGAGGGTTAACTCCCATAGGCAGGCTATTAAGAGTAGTGGGGAAGTGTAAGCAGGAACAATCTCTCAAGTAGACTCTTGAGGAATTTGAAATTGATGTCTTAAAGCAGTGGCATTTTGATGATGAAGTGAGTGAGAGGCTTGTGCCTCTTCAATCACAGAAGCCACTGTAGTCCTGGTTAGTGAATCTGCTAAATCATTTAGAGCATTTAAAGGGCTGGGCAGTCCGGAATGAGCCCAAATGTGCCCAATAAAAAATACTTTATTTCTCTTCCAAATTTGTTGCTATAAATTTGTTAACAAGTGAAATATAGTAGTTTTGTTCTCTGGCAGAACCACCATCTCAATGTGTGGAAACAGCCTGACCACATACTGAGAGTCAGAGTAGAGATTAAATTCCTCATCTGCGAACATAACAAAAGCCTCTATGACAGCTGTGATTTCAGCTCTTTGAGCTGAAGTTTCTTGTGTTTCCAAAACTGTCTGATGATTTCTTGTAACTATGGAGGCTTTACCGGTTGCTGACCCGTCAGTAAAAGCTGTCTGAGCATCTGGAATAGGGAACTGTTTACATCTAACAGGAAAAATTACTGGGTGTTTAGATATGAAATTTAATAAAACATGTGAGGGTAAATGATGCAAAATTTGAGCGTAATATTTTGCTATAGCAATCTGCCAATCATCATCAAACATTAGAAGTGTGTCAAGCTGTTCCTTGTTATATGGAATTATAATCTCTGCTGGCTCTTTCCCAAACAATTCAATGCTCCGTTTCCTCCCTTTTAATATTAATGTTGCTATTAAGCCTGGATAAGAAGCCACTACTTTTTTAGCTTGGGCGGGAAGATGAACACACTCTAGGGAGCCGTTTTGCCATAAAACTCCCAAGGTGCAGTTGGAATAGCTAGGCAAAGGAATTGCCAGTTTGTTGTTAAATCAATTCTTTTTACATAGCTACCAGATAAAGCTGTTTCTACTTTACTCCTAACAGAGGCAGAAGATATTAAGAAGAGGTTGCAAGAATACACAGAAGAACTGTACAAAAAAAGATCTTCATGACCCAGATAATTATGATCATGTGATCACTAATCTAGAGCCAGACATCTTGGAATGTGAAGTCAAGTGGGACTTAGAAAGCATCACTACAAACAAAGCTAGTGGAGGTGATGGAATTCCAGTTGAGCTGTTTCAAATCCTGAAAGATGATGCTGTGAAAGTGCTTGACTCAATATGCCAGCAAATTTGAAAAACTCAGTTGTGGCCACAGGACTGGAAAAGGTCAGTTTTCACTCCAATACCAAAGAAAGGCAATGCCAAAGAATGGTCAAACTACTGAACAATTGCACTCATCTCACATGCTAGTAAAGTAATGCTCAAAATTCTCCAAGCCAGGCTTCAGCAATACGTGAACCATGAACTCCCTGATGTTCAAGCTGGTTTTAGAAAAGGCAGAGGAACCAGAGATCAAATTGCCAACATCTGCTGGATCATGGGAAAAGCAAGAGAGTTCCAGAGAAACATCTATTTCTGCTTTATTGACTATGCCAAAGCCTTTGACTGTGTGGATCACAATAAACTGTGGAAAATTCTGAAAGAGATGGGAATACCAGACCACCTAACCTGCCCTTGAGAAATCTGTATGCAGGTCAGGAAGCAATAGTTAGAACTGGACATGGAACAACAGACTGGTTCCAAATAGGAAAAGGAGTACGTCAAGGCTGTGTATTATCACCCTGCTTATTTAACTTATATGCAGAGTACATCATGAGAAATGCTGGACTGGAAGAAACACAAGCAGGAATCAAGATTGCTGGGATAAATATCAATAACCTCAGATATCACCAGCCTTATGGCAGAAAGTGAAGAGGAACTAAAAAGCCTCTTGATGAAAGTGAAAGAGGAGAGTGAAAAAGTTGGCTTAAAGCTCAACATTCAGAAAACGAAAATCATGGCATCTGGTCCCATCAGTTCATGGGAAATAGATGGGGAAACAGTGGAAACAGTGTCAGACTTTATCTTTTCGGGCTGCAAAATCACTGCAGATGATGACTGCAGCCATGAAATTAAAAGACGCTTACTCCTTGGAAGAAAAGTTATGAGCAACCTAGATAGTATATTCAAAAGCAGAGACATTACTTTGCCAACTAAGGTCCGTCTAGTCAATGCTATGGTTTTTCCTGTGGTCATGTATGGATGTGAGAGTTGGACTGTGAAGAAGGCTGAGTGCTGTATAATTGATGATTTTGGACTGTGGTGTTGGAGAAGACTCCTGAGAGTCCCTTGGACTGCAAGGAGACCCAACCAGTCCATTCTGAAGATCAGCACTGGGTGTTCTTTGGAAGGAATGATGCTAAAGCTGAAACTCCAGTACTTTGGCCACCTAATGAGAAGAGATGACTCATTTGAAAAGATTCTGATGCTGGGAGGGATGGTGGGCAGGAGGAAAAGGGGATGACAGAGGATGAGGTGGCTGGATGGCATCACAGACTCAATGAACATGATTCTGAGTGAACTCTGGGAGATGCTGATGGACAGGGAGGCCTGGAGTGCTGAGATTCATGGGGTCGCAAAAAGTCGGACACGACTGAGTGACTGAACTGAACTCCCGAGGCTCAGCAGTTAATTTTCTTTCAGAAGTTGGATCAGGATCCCCGTGCAAAAATGTTAAAAAGAGGCTTTAATTCGGCAGTGGTTAATTTCAAATAAGGTCTAATCCAACTAATATCACCTAAAAGTTTTGGGTAATCATTTAAAGTGACTAGGTGACCTTTTCTTAGTTGAAGCAGGGCATGAGTCACAGTTTCTGAATTTATAATCCTTCATAAGTAGGTTATGGGTAGATTGATTTAAATTTTCTCTGGGACAATTTTTAAGCCTCTAGCTGTCAATGCCTGAGTTAAATCTTTGAGGATGGTTTGTAAATGAGCTCTATCTGCATGAGCATTAAAATATCATGTAATGGATCATATATATTTGTTCATATTTAGCCCTAATATCCTCTAGAGTGGCACTGACAAATTTTTGACATAAGGTAGGGCTATTTTTCATTCCCTGAGGTAACACGTTCCATTGAAACCTTAAGTAGGGCTCTTTAAGATTTTCTTATGGCAGACTAAAGACAAATCGCTTTTAATCCTCAGCATTTAAAGGAATGGTGAAAAAGCAATCTTGTAAATCAATTGCAATTATATTATATCCCTCTGGAACGGCCACTTGGAAAGGAAGCCCAGGTTGTAAAGCCCCCATGTCTTCCGTGGTGGCATTAATTGCTCTCAGATCCTGTAAAAGATGCCATTTACCAGATTTTTTTTCTTAATAACAAAAATAGGAGCATTCCAGGGGCTATTGGAGGGCTCAATATGTCCCAATTCCAGTTGTTCAGAAATTAATGTTTTAGCTGCCCGTAATTTTTCTTTAGGCAGAGGCCATTGTTCCACCCACACTGGGTCTTGAGATTTCCATGTAATGGGGTCGGCAGTAAAAACAATGGACTCCACTATAAATTTGGATACCCAATCCAGTATGTAGCTGTCAAAGAGTTAGACAAATTGGCTCAATTATTCCTATTTGTTGTTTACCTAATTCTTTTGATGGATCATAGCCCATTTGCAGCATTTGAGAGGTCACTTTATCATCAGGGCTAAAAAGTAACACTCCCATTTTAGACAGTACGTCCCTCCCCCACAAGGTAAAGGGGAGTGAAGGAACTACATATGGTTGGAAAGTTCCACGGGTATCCCCAAATTGCCAATCTAATATTTTTGCACTCTTAGCTACTGTGGGGGCTCTTCCTAATCCCACCAACTCATTTTCAGTAGTATGAGTGGGCCAGGAGCTGGACCAGTCTTTTCCTGAAATACAAGAAACATCTGCTCCTGTGTCTAATAACCCTACAATAGACTTGCCACTAACGAGAATAGTTTTCATAGGGCATTTCTGAGTAAGTTCTGTTACCCAAAAAACTATGTCACTAGACCCAAAACCTTTGTCTTGCCTTTCATTCTGAGTAGCTGTATGCCCAATTGCAGTGTGGTAAGGCAAAAGTAAAAGTTGAGCTATTCTTTGTCCCTGATGAATTTGTAAAGTTTTAGTTGGGAGTGAAACCATTACCTGAATTTCTCCTGTATAATTTGAGTCAATTACTCCAGGGATAATTGTAAGACCTTGCATAACCAAGGAACTTCTGCCTAATATAACTCCCACCAAACCTGTTGGTAATGGACCTTTAACCTCTGTAGGAATTTTAATAGTGGGGCTATTGGGTGTTAATATTGTTGAGATGGTGGAACTGAGGTCCAGTCCTGCGCTGCCTGGGGTTGTTCTGATGAGTTCTGCGATGGGATGAAGGGAATGAATGGATTCAGTGAGGCTGCCCCAATCATTGTCAGGGCCTGGGGCTAGCCCCTCAATCCGTTTCCCGACTGCTGGTCAGGGCCCAAAAAGGCTCCGTTTCTATGGAATCTTGACCTGCAATCTCTTACCCAATGATATCCTTTCTGGCAACGAGGGCAAAGAGACCTAGGGAGATTAGCAGGCAAGGGCGGGGTGGGAGAATTCTGAGGAGCAGACACAGCCGGGGGCAGGGACAGCATTTGGTGGGTAACAACTGGCTGTTCTTTGAGGGCAGGTACGGAAAATGTGTCCCTCTTGGCCACAGGAAAAACAAGTTCTAGACAAACTATTTCTGCCTTGGTTATTGGGGTTACTTTGCGCTGGATTGTTCTTGTTTGTAAAAAAGGATTGGACTGCCTGCTGATAAGAATTCCCCTTTATGGCTGCAGCTATGTCAACACCCTGCATCACTGATGGTCCTACGTCTGCACACTGCCTGATGTAATCTATTAATTGGCCAGATTTTTTAATAGGACGTAAAATAGCCTGGCAGGTAGAGTTAGCATTTTCAAATGCCAGTTGTTTTATCAATATTCCAGCTACCTTAGAATTAGAAATCACTCTGCGGACAGCCTCTGTAAGCCATAAGACAAAGTCCTCTTATGGCTCTTCAGGTTTTTGTTTGATATTTGAGAAAGAAGAGGTTGATTCTTTCCCTTCAGGCAATGATTGCCAAGTCGCAATGGCGCAGGCAGTTACTTGTTGTAGAGTAAACATGTCTAACTTCATCTGGTCTCGAAGTATTGTGTAATCACCAGTCCCTGTCAGCATACTTTTTACAATATATGTGGGGCCATATCTTAGGTTATTATCGGCTTGTTTTGGGCCAAGATCATCATATTCAGCTTTCCAAAGTACATATTACCCTCCAGATAGACAAGTCTTAGCTACTGTCATCCAATCATAGGGTGACATCCATCTGCCTGCTAAGGCTT
This sequence comes from Damaliscus lunatus, assembly GCA_006408505.1. Classification (NCBI taxonomy): domain Eukaryota; kingdom Metazoa; phylum Chordata; class Mammalia; order Artiodactyla; family Bovidae; genus Damaliscus; species Damaliscus lunatus. Next base: position 119,866 of record SJXP01000979.1, read on the forward strand.
CTACCAACTGCCTAGTATATGGTGCTCTAGGCCCATACGAATAACATGAATGTTTTAGTTCTTTTACCATTTTCATTAGAATGGGTTTCATTAGATAGCCCTTCCACTACCGTAGTCGTCAAATATTACAGGAAAACAAGCTTCAAGGTGGGGATCAAATTCATCTTTGGGTCTAAAAAATGCCCTTCTCTGGGGAGTATGAATGGAGCTCCCTTGCCCCTATAAGGAGGAGGGGGCAAGGGAGGACCGGGGTGTCCCATGTCTCTTCTTTCATACTCCGAAGAGCTTTTAAACATTTGATGTTTAAATCACATGGCTGGTCTGATTGGGGACGTGTCTTTTAAATTCCTGGGAGTGGGTGGCCTAATAGAGGACGTTTATCCTAAACTCCTGGGAGCAGAAGGTCTGATTGGGAAAGTTTCTCTTGGGCTCCTGGGAGGCTCTTTATTTAAAAGAAGCCAATCTTCGTCAGAATGGTGTTGAGGTATCTTTTCTTCTAAATCCTCATCTGAGAACTGTTCTTTCCTCTCATCCTTATCCCTCACTTGTTCTTGAGCAGTCATTACAGCTAGCATTTCATTTAACTGCTGATAGCTAAGTATAGCTTCCTTTTCCTCCTTTTCCTCTTTTACACATACTCTTTTTTCTTCACTTTCCTCTTTAAGATGTACTTTTGCAGATGCAGGGGCAGAGTCTAAAGCTTCCCTAATTATATTCCATAAGGAAAAGACGACAGTAGGCACCTTTTCTGAGCCATGTTCAGCAAGGTAAGTTTTTAGCTGTTTTCCTACTCTCTCCCAGGTATCTAAGTTAACAGTGCCCTCTTCTGGAAACCAAGGACACTGTTCTTGTACAAATGAAAAGAATGAATGAATATCAGATTTCTTAACTTTAATTCTTCTTTTACTTAGCAGCTGCAAGATTACTCCTATAAAAAGCTGTCTTTCTTTTGATTCACTGTTACTCATGTCAGAAAAATAAAGTCTTGTAAATAAGATTCTGTGACTGCCTTGTCAAGGTTTCTACCTTTGCCACGGGGGGTTCCTTTTCAAACCATCTGTTTCTTTCAATCCTTAAAACACTTCTCACTCCTTCTAACCCTACCTATCTTATGTAGGGGGGGTCTGTGACGCCCTGAGTGGGGTTCTATCCATCCCATATTTCTGAGCACTTCTGAGACCTACCTCAGAATAGCCTGTTCTGGACACCACTCGCCGGGGTCCAGCCCCGGTGGATCCAGAGTAATTCAAAGCGGGGATGAACTCGGTGTCTAGAGGAAAATTGGTTATTAAAGATATGGAGAGAGATTAGAAAAGAATAGTGTAGTAGCAAAATTAGTGAAGAAAAGATGCTGAATAACTTGGTTTACGTGGAAAACCAATAAAACCCTGAGACAAGAGGTTTGCACAGCCTATGTAGGTCTCAGGCATCTTCCCAGTCTCCCAGAGGAACGGAGACACAAAGTGCCTACCCGTTCAGGTCTTAGAAGCCCAGGCAAAATTACTAGGCCCGGCAAGCCTCCTCGCTCCAGATGGGAATTCATCCAGAAAAGGAGAGCAAAAAAGAACAACATGTGGAAACCTGTCTTTCCAGTAACTTGTCCGTTTCATTTTCCAGGGCCGCTTTTATGCTTTGAGTCATACATAGAGATAAATGGACAATACAAAGTCACGTGGGATCAGCAGTCCTGACCCTTATTGAAACCATGCTTTCTTTATGCATTCCTTCCAATATACAAAGTTCTCAGGTGATTTACATCATCTCTGGCCAAGAGGCCTGCTAACATTTTATGACCCTTTCTATGATGATTAGTCAACCAGAAAACTTATTTTCTCCAGAGGTGATTTTTCTTAAGTCAGGCACCATCCTTCAAAGGTACCAGATAAAGTTGCATTCTTATAGGGCAGAGGTGCAGTAGGCTATAATCAAGAAAATAATTTACTTAGCCTAAGGTCTAACGTGATTAATATCAAGGTTAATACTTATTTCTCCTATCTGCTAGTTATATCCATTAGTGTGTATAAGGGGCAAGGGATATGGAGGCCTAGCAACAAATATTGGCTCAACAATGAAACCCTCCACTGATATAATTTCTAACTAACTCACTAATACTACACTAATAATTTTCTAACTTCTCAAAAGAATCTGTATTTAGAAAGTTTATGGCATCTCGTGCCTCTCACGGTTGGGAGGCTGTGAACAATCACATGTGGCCCGACAAACCTGTCAGGCAGGCTAGAGAGCCATCAGAGGAGTATTTGGACTGAAGCACTCTTGTTATGCCCAGGAGATTTATTAACTGGAGCTCTAGGTTGGCTTCTTTTCAGAGAGAGGTGGTGGGGCATATTCCCCATAATGTCAGAGTGTAGGTGAAAGCATAATGCAGTAAGGTAGGCAGACTCCAGTTTTGGGGGTAGATGCTTGAGAAACTACAGGGGGAACTCTGAGGCCTGATCCTGCCTTTGCGTATGTCAGACCTCCTCCCTTATGACCTTTGCCATGGGGGTGGAGGGGATTCCTCACGCTGGCTCCTGGCACTTCCTGAGTTGCATCAAGGGAGTCAAGGACCCTTTGGAGGCTCAAGAAGGAAGGTGGGATTTCTCTCAAGATGCTGCAGTGGAAAAGGGCCTCATCTCGTGTCGAGGGGAGAATCTCCTGGTTTTTCTCGAGTTACAGCAGGAAACTTGGGGTTCCTCTAGAGTTACAATGAGGACCTCAGGGACCTGCTCGAGTTGCATCAGGAAAGTCAAGTCTCTATGTGAATTGCGAGGGGCCTCTCGGGATTTCTCTCCAGTTGGTGCCAGGGCCTAGGTCCTCATTGGGAGTTGAGGGCAGAACCTCAGGGTTCCTCTCCAGTGCTAACGTGGATCTTGGGATTCCTATGGACTTTCAACAGGGGAGTCGGGCCTCGTCTCCTATGGAGACATGGAAGTCCACGTTCCTCTCAAGCTGGAAAAGCAGTGTCAGGATTCCTGTCGAGTTGACAGGAATCTGTGGCTTTCTCTTGAGGTGTCACAGGACCCTTTAGAGGCTCAAGAGGGAAAGTGGGATTTCTCTCGAGACGCCACAGCAGAAAAGGGACTCATCTCGCATTGAGGGGATAATCTCCTGGTTGTTCTTTATTTGTGGAAGGAAACATGTGGGTCCTCTCGAGTTACGATGGGGACCTCAGGGACCCGCTCGTGTGGCCTCAGGAAGTCAAGTCTCCATGCGACTTGCAAGGGGCCTCTCGGGATTCCTCTCCAGTCAGTGCCGGGGCCAAGGTCCTCACCTGGATTTGAGAAAGGAACATCAGAATTCCTCTCCAGTGTTGACATGAATCTCAGGTTTCCTATGGAGTTTCAAAAGGGGAGTCAGGCCTCATCTAGTGTGGAGACATGCAAGTCCGCTTTCCTCTTGAGCTGTAAAAGTAGTGTCAGGGTTCCTGTCGAGTTGACAAAGGGATCTGTGGCTTTCCCTCGAGGTGCCACAAGGCTGTCACACCTGCCATCGTGTTTCAAGTCGATCCTCGGTGTGACTGTCGAGTCAGTGCAGGGGAGTAAGGTTTATCTGTAGTGGATTTGGACATCCGGGTCTTTCTGAACTGTGGCCCTAACCCTGGAGCTCCTCTCAAGTTTCAAGTGGGGAGCGCCTTCTCTTGAGGTGCGACGGGAATGGAGGGATTCCTTTCCGAATGAGGCAGGGAAATGGACCTTCATCTCAAGATGAGGAGGGAAAATGGAGCTCTTCATGAGTTGTGGCAGGATGGTCGTTGTTCCTCTCAAGTGGAGACGGGTATGTCAGGGAACTTCTTGAGTTGCAACAGGGTGTCAAGGACCCTTTTGAGGCTCAAGAGAGTAAGTGTGATTTCTCTTGAGATGCCACAGGAGAAAGGGCCTCATCTCGAGTTGAGGGGAGAATCTACTGGTTTTCTCAAGTTGCGGCAGGAAATTTGGGGGTCCTTCTCAACATACGATGGGAACCTCAGGGACCCGCTCGTGTTGCCTCAAGAAAGTCAAGTCTCCATGCGAGTTGTGAGGGGCCTCTCTGGATTTCTCTCCAGTCGGTTCAGGGGCCTAGGTCCTCATCTGGAGTTGAGCTTGGCACCTCAGGTTTCCTCTCCAGTGCTGACATGGATCTCAGGGTTCCTATGGTGTTTCAAAAGCAGAGTCAGGCCTCGTCTCGTGTGGAAACGTTCAAGTCCGTTTTCATCTTGGGCTATAACAGTAGTGTCAGGCTTCCTGTTGAGTTGACATAGGGATCTGTGGCTTTTTCTCAAGGTGCCATGGAGCTGTCACACCTGCCATCGTGTTTGGAGTTGATACTCGGGGTGACAGTCAAGTCAATGCAGCGGAATCAGGTGTATCTTGAGTGGATTGGTGTATCGGGGTATTCTTGAATTGTGGCAAGACCCCTGGAGTTCTTCTCGACTTTCAAGTTGAGACCGCCTCCTCTTGAGTTGAGACAGGAACGCCAGGATTCCTTTCCCGATGAAGCAGGGAAATGGACCTCATCTCAAGATGAGGAGGGAAAAACGGCGCTCTTCTTGAGTTGTGGCAGGACACTCCGTGTTCCTCTCAAGTGGAGATGGGTATGTTGGGGAACATCTTTGCCGGTGTCCAGCTCCAGTGGATCCAGGGTAATTCTAAGCGGGGACGGAGTCGCCCTCTAGAGGAAAATTGTTTAATTAAAGATATGGAGAGAGATTAGAAAAGAATAGTGTAGTAGCAAAATTAGTGGAGAAAAGATGCTGAATAATTTGGTTTATGCGGAAAACCAATTAAACCCCAAGACAAGGGGTTTGCACTGCCTACGTACGCTGCAGGCATCTTCCCGGTCTCCAAGATGAGCCCAGACACAAAGTGCCTCCCCGTTCAGATATTAGAAGCCCAGAAAAATTAGTAATTCTGGCGAGCCTCCTCGCTCCAGATGGGAATTCATCCAGAAAAGGAGAGCAAAAAAGAACAACATGTGGAAACCAGTCTTTCCAGTAACTGGTCCGTTTCTTTATTTTCCAGGGCCGCTTTTATACTTTGAGTCATACATAGAGAAAATGGACAATACAAAGTCACGTGGGGTCAACAGTCCTGACCCTTATTGAAACCACACTTTCTTTCTGCATTCCTTCTGATATACAAAGTTCTCAGGTGATTTACATCATCTCTGCCAAGAGGCCGGCTAACATTTTATGACTCTTTCTGATGACAATTAGTCAACCAGAAAGCTTATTTTCTCCAGAGGTGATTTTTTTTAAGTCAGGCACCACACTCTGAAGGCACCAGATAAAGTTGCATTCCTATAAGCAAAGGTGCAGTGGGCTATAATCAAGAAAAGAATTTACTTAGCCTAAGGTCTAACGTGATTAATATCAAGGTTAATACTTATTTCTCCTATCTGCTAGTTATATCCATTAGTGTGTATAAGGGGCAAGGGATATGGAGGCTTAGCAGAAAATATTGGCTCAACAATGATATCCTCTACCAGTATAATTTCTAACTACCTCACTAATATTATACTAATAATTTTCTAACTTCTCAAAAGAATCTGTATTTAGAAAGTTTATGGCATCTCTTGCCTCTCACGGTTGGGAGGCTGTGAACAATCACATGTGGCTGGACAAACCTGTCAGGCAGGCTAGAGAGCCATCAGAGGAGTTTTTGGACTGAAACACTCTTGTTACGCCCAGGAGATTTATTAACTGGAACTCTAAGTTAACTCCTTTTCAGAGAGAGGTGTTCGGGTTAGCCTCCTGTAATGTCGGAAGAGTAGGTGAAAGCATAATGCAGTAAGGTAGGCAGACTCTGGTTTGGGGGGTAGATGCTCGAGAAACTACAGGGGGACCCCTGAGGCCTGATCCCACCTTTGCGTATGTCAGGCCTCCTTCATTATGACCTTTGCCATGGGCGGGATTCCTCACGCTGGCTCCTGGCACTTCTTGAGTTGCATCAAGGGAGTCAAGGACCCTTTCAAGGCTCAAGAAGGAAGGTGGGATTTTTCTAGAGATGCTGCAGTGGGAAAGGGCCTCATCTCGCATTGAGGGGAGAATCTCCTGGTTTTCCTCGAGTTGTGGCAGGAAACTTGGGGTTCCTCACGAGTTATGATGGGGAACTCAGGGAACCGCTCGAGCTGCCTCAGGAAAGTCAAGTCTCCATGCAGCTTTTGAGGGGCCTCTAGGGATTCCTCTTCAGTAAGTTCTGGGGCCTAGGTCCTCATCTCGAGTTGAGGCTGAAACCTCAGGTTTCCTCTCCAGTGCTGATATGGATCTTGGTGTTCCTCTGTGCTGGGTTCTAGCCCCCACAGTATCCAGGGGTACCCTCAGGAGAGAAGGCATCAGCGAAGAAATTTAGAGAAAGATAAAGAAACAATGTTGGAGATAAAGAAACAATGTTGTAGATAAAAAAATAGAGGAGAGAAAGAGGCTGATATACCTTTGTTTACACAGAAAGCCAATAAAGCCCCAATACAAGGACGTGCTCTGTTCATGTAAGCTGCAGGTGCCCTCCCAATCTTCCGAGGGAGTGAAGATGCAGAGTGCTTTCCCGTTCAGTTCTTAGGAGCCCAGGCAGGAATGTGCACGCAGAGAGCCTCTGTGCTCCAAGGGATAAGCCTGAAAAAGAGAGAAAGAGAGATTAGCAGAAAATATTGGCTCAACAATGATATCCTCTACCAGTATAATTTCTAACTACCTCACTAATATTATACTAATAATTTTCTAACTTCTCAAAAGAATCTGTATTTAGAAAGTTTATGGCATCTCTTGCCTCTCACGGTTGGGAGGCTGTGAACAATCACATGTGGCTGGACAAACCTGTCAGGCAGGCTAGAGAGCCATCAGAGGAGTTTTTGGACTGAAACACTCTTGTTACGCCCAGGAGATTTATTAACTGGAACTCTAAGTTAACTCCTTTTCAGAGAGAGGTGTTCGGGTTAGCCTCCTGTAATGTCGGAAGAGTAGGTGAAAGCATAATGCAGTAAGGTAGGCAGACTCTGGTTTGGGGGGTAGATGCTCGAGAAACTACAGGGGGACCCCTGAGGCCTGATCCCACCTTTGCGTATGTCAGGCCTCCTTCATTATGACCTTTGCCATGGGCGGGATTCCTCACGCTGGCTCCTGGCACTTCTTGAGTTGCATCAAGGGAGTCAAGGACCCTTTCAAGGCTCAAGAAGGAAGGTGGGATTTTTCTAGAGATGCTGCAGTGGGAAAGGGCCTCATCTCGCATTGAGGGGAGAATCTCCTGGTTTTCCTCGAGTTGTGGCAGGAAACTTGGGGTTCCTCACGAGTTATGATGGGGAACTCAGGGAACCGCTCGAGCTGCCTCAGGAAAGTCAAGTCTCCATGCAGCTTTTGAGGGGCCTCTAGGGATTCCTCTTCAGTAAGTTCTGGGGCCTAGGTCCTCATCTCGAGTTGAGGCTGAAACCTCAGGTTTCCTCTCCAGTGCTGATATGGATCTTGGTGTTCCTCTGTGCTGGGTTCTAGCCCCCACAGTATCCAGGGGTACCCTCAGGAGAGAAGGCATCAGCGAAGAAATTTAGAGAAAGATAAAGAAACAATGTTGGAGATAAAGAAACAATGTTGTAGATAAAAAAATAGAGGAGAGAAAGAGGCTGATATACCTTTGTTTACACAGAAAGCCAATAAAGCCCCAATACAAGGACGTGCTCTGTTCATGTAAGCTGCAGGTGCCCTCCCAATCTTCCGAGGGAGTGAAGATGCAGAGTGCTTTCCCGTTCAGTTCTTAGGAGCCCAGGCAGGAATGTGCACGCAGAGAGCCTCTGTGCTCCAAGGGATAAGCCTGAAAAAGAGAGAAAGAGAGAGAAAGAAACAAAGAAAGACATGAGGTGACCAGGCTTCAGTGATCAAGGCCCATAACTTTATTTTCAAAAATAACCTTTATACCTTGTCTTGTACACAGGGGAAAATGAAAGATGCAAAGTCATACAGAGTCAGCCCAAATATTACATCTGTTTTGTCTTTATTGAAACCAGGAGTTTTTCTGCATACCTTTCCCATAAACCATGTTGTGTACATTGTCTTCTGGCCTTGGAGGCCTGTGAACATTTTATAACCCTCTTTTGATAAAGGCTGCTCAATCAGAAAACTTATTTTCCCTTGAAATGTTTTTTCTTTATATTTTTAATCTATGTCAGCTTCAGAAAGTATTAAACCGAGTTACATTTCTCATGGAGCAAAGGTGCAGTGAGTTACAACAAAGAAAGAACCAATCAGTTCAAAGGGCTTATATGGTTAATTTCAAGGCTATTGCTGTTTTTCTTAAATTCCCACTACATTATCTATTGCACTCCCAGGTGCACAGTGGATAAGAGATACGGGAACTTAACAGCAAGCAGTGGCTCAACAATGAAATCCTACACCAGCATTACTCTAATAGCTTTTAACTCTTTGAAGGGCTCTATATTTTTAGAGTGTTTTAGGCTTCTTGTGCCTCTCACAGTTGGGAGGCTGTGAATAATCACATGCATAGCTGAAAGAGTCTGGATAAACCTGTCAGGCAAGCTAGAATGCCAACAGAGGGGGTTTGAATTGAAATATTCCTTTCGTGTCCAGGAGACTTATTAGCTAGACTGCTAAGTTGATTTTCTCCAGAGAAAGTTTGTTGGGGATAGGCCCCTGTTAATGTCAGAAGAGTTGGTGAAAGGCACAAAATAGTAAGACAGACAGATTCTGGTTTGGGGGTAGATGTTTGCGCAGGTCCAGGGGGTCCCTCGAGTCCTGATCCAGCTTGCTTGCCAGGTCTCTTCCACATGACCTTGTTATGGGTGGGATCGCCTGTGCTGGCTCCCGGCATCTCCCCCTTTTTTATTTTTTAAGACAGCCAGATGTAATTCAGTCGCGAGCTTCTGAGTGCTCTGTCGAATAGTTTAACAATACAAGGAAGAATAATTATGAGAAGCAGAATTACAGAGGCCACAGCAGCATAGCTAAAAATAGTAGACAGAATGTGTTTTCTTGAAATAAAGTTAGAAAATGTCTGGGAAAAGTCACTTGTTACTCCTGTGGCAGTAAAGTCTAATCAGGATTGTTCCATGATCTCTACCTGACCGTGAAGTTTTCCCAAACCCAAAAAAAGAAAGATGGCTCCCAATGCTGGAGCCATTCCATATCCCTGAAACATGATTCCCAATTCCCTCCTAGCCACAATCTGTCTCGTTTCCCCACAGATGCCACACAAATCCGCCACATTCAGCAGTACAGGACAATGCCAACTCCACTTTCAAAGCCTACAATTCAGTCCCAACATGCATCACCACATCCTCCAGGGCATCCACCCCCCACCTCTCGCTTCCCATCTACAACTTCCTGTGTTGCCAACACCAAGGAAACATTTCCGGACATAGGATCAACATACTGGGCAGTATGTACTTGTTGAGCCAATGACATCACTGCCACAGCAACAGTAACAGTAACAGTAGTAATTGAAGTAACAGAATTAATTGATGTTATTAAAGCTGATATTCTTAAGATAAATAAGCCCACAAACTGTCATGATCACATTAAACCTTGTAGTTGGTGTAGCACAGCAAGACCATAGTTATCATACCAATGAGTGGTTATAGTTACAGGCACCATAAGATGGGGTGGACGTTGTAACACCATAAAGGAGCAAACATTATATTGAGGGGTAAAACAAGATGAGAGCATACATTGTTTACAAGATATTACATTAGGTCCACCTGAATACTTTATTTGTACATTAAGTTTTTTTCCTTTCTTTGGAATTGGAATGAATACTGACCTTTTCAGTCCTGTGGCCACTGCTGAGTTTCCCAAATTGGCAGGTATATTGAGTGCAGCACTTTCACAGCATCATCTTTCAGGATTTGAAACAGCTCAACTGGAATTCCATCACCTCCACTAGCTTTGTTCACAGTGATGCTTTCTAAGGCCCATTTGACTTCACAACCACACAGTTGCACTCATCTCACATGCTAGTAAAGTAATGCTCAAAATTCTCCAGGCTAGGCTTCAGCAATACATGAACTGTGAACTCCCTGATGTTCAAGCTGGTTTTAGAAAATGCAGAGGAACCAGAGATCAAATTGACAACATCCACTGGATCATGGGAAAAGCAAGAGAGTTCCAGAAAAGCATCTATGTCTGCTTTATTGACTATGCCAAAGCCTTTGACTGTGTGGGTCATAATAAACTGTGGAAAATTCTGAAAGAGATGGCAATACCAGACCACCTAACCTGCCACTTGAGAAATCTGCATGCAGGTCAGGAAGCAACAGTTAGAACTGGATATGGAACAACAGACTGGTTCCAAATATGAAAAGGAGTATGTCAAGTCTGTATATTGTCACCCTGCTTATTCAAATTATATGCAGAGTACATCATGAGAAACGCTGGACTGGAAGAAACAAGCAGGGATCAAGATTGCCGGGAGAAATATCAATAACCTCAGGTATGCAGATGACACCATCCTTATGGCAGAAAGTGAAGAGGAACTAAAAAGCCTCTTGATGAAAGTAAAAGACGAGAATGAAAAATTTGGCTTAAAGCTCAACATTCAGAAAACGAAGATCATGGCATCCGGTCCCATCACTTCATGGGAAATAGATGGGGAAACAGTAGAAACAGTGTCAGACTTTATTTTGGGGGACTCCAAAATCATTGCAGATGGTGACTGCAGCCATGAAATTAAAAGATGCTTACTCCTTGGAAGAAAAGTTATGACCAAACTAGATAGCATATTCAAAAGCAGAGACATTACTTTTCCGACTAAGGTCCGTCTAGTCAAAGCTGTGGTTTTTCCAATTGTCATGTATGGATGTGAGAGTTGGACTGTGAAGAAGGCTGAGCACTGAAGAATTGATACTTTTGAACTGTGGTGTTGGAGAAGACTCTTGAGAGTCCCTTGGACTGCAAGGAGATCCAACCAGTCCATCCTAAAGGAGATCAGCACTGGGTGTTCTTTGGAAGGAATGATGCTAAAGCTGAAACTCCAGTACTTTGGCCACCTCATGCAAAGAGTTGACTTATTGGAAAAGACTCTGATGCTGGGAGGGATTGAGGACAGGATAAGAAGGGGACGACCAAGGATGAAATGGCTGGATGGCATCACTGACTCGATGGACGTGAGTCTGAGTAAACTCCGTGAGTTGGTGATGGACAGGGAGGCCTGGCGTGCTGCGATTCATGGGATCACAAAGAGTCGGACACGACTGAGTGACTAAATTGAACTGAACTGAACTGAATTTTCTAGTGGTTTTTGCTACTTTCTTCAGTTTAATTCTAAATTTAGCAATAAGTTCATGATCTGAGCCAATCAGCTCCCTTCTTGTTTTTGCACACTGTATAGAGCTTCTCCACCTTTGGCTGCAAAGAATATAATCAGTCTGATTTCAGTGTTGACCATCTGATGATATCCAAGTGTAAAGTCTTCGTTTGTGTTGTTGGAAAATGGTGTTTGCTATGACCAGTGCATTCTCTTGGCAAAATTTTATTATTTTCCCTGCTTCATTCCATACTCCAAGGCCAATTTTGCCTGTTAATCCAGGTGTTTCTTGATTTCCTACTTTTGCATTCCAGTCCCCTAGAATGAAAAGGACATCTTTATTGGGTGTTAGTTCGAAAAGGTCTTGAAGGTCTTCATAGAACCGATCAATGTCAACTTCTTCAGCATTACTGGTTGGGGCATAGGCTTGGATTACCTGATATTGTGTGGTTTGCCTTGGAAAGAAACAGAGATCATTCTGTCGTTTATGAGAGGGCATCCAAGTACTGCATTTCAGATTCTTTTGTTGACCATGATGGCTAGTCCATTTCTTCTAAGGGATTCCTGCCCACAGTAGTAGATATAATGGTCATCTGAGTTAAATTCACCCATCCCAGTCCATTTTAGTTCGCTGATTCCTAGAATGTCAATGTTCACTCTTGCCATCCCCTGTGTGACCACTTCCATTTTGCCTTGATTCATGAAGTTAACATTCCAGGTTCCTATGCAATATTGCTCTTTACAGCATTGGACTTTGCATGTTTCACCAGTCACATCCACAACTGGGTATTGTGTTTGCTTTGGTTCCATCCCTTCAATCTTTCTGGAGTTATTTCTCCACTGATCTCCAGTAGCATGTTGGGCACTTACCGACCTGGGAGTTCCTCTTTCAGTATCCTCTCATTTTGCCTTTTCATACTCTTCATGGGGTTCTCAAGGCAAGAATACTGAAGTGATTTGCCATTCCCTTCTCCAGTGGACCACATTCCGTCAGCCCTCTCCATCATGACCTGTCCGCCTTGGGTGGCCCCTCATGGCATGGCCTAATTTCATTGAGTTAGACAAGGCTGTGGTCCATGTGATGAGATTGGCTAGTTGTCTGTGATTATGGTCTCAGTGTGTCTGCCCTCTGATGCTGTCTAACAACACCTACCATCTTACTTGGGTTTCTCTTACCTTGGTCATTGGGTATCTATTCATGGCTGTTCCAGCAAAGTGCAGCCACTGCTCCTTACCTTGGACCTGGGGTATCTCATCATGGCCACCCCTCCTGACCTTGAACGTGGAGTAGCTCCTCTCGGCCCTCCTGCACCCGCACACAACCTTTAGTGGTGTTGAAAATACAATCTGTGTGCCAACCACAATAAAGTGAAATCACTCAGTCGTGTCCGACTCTTTGTGACTCCATGAACTGTAGACCACCAGGCTCCTCCATCCATGGAATTTTCTAGGCAAGAGTACTGGAGTTGGTTGCCATTTCCTTCTCCAGGGGATCTTCCCATCCCAGGGATCAAATCAGGGTCCCACATTGCAGGCAGACACTTTACCATCTGAGCCACCAGGGAATTAAGCTTTCACAAATCAGAAAGATAGTAAACTGAACATAAGAGATGACTTGCAAGTGATGTATCTGATAAGTGGTTCCTATGTAAAATAGACTAAGAACAAACAGCACTCAAGTCTCCAAGAAAAAACACACCACCCTTGCCCCATCCCCCAACACCAACTCCAACCTAAACACTGTATCTCACTCTAACCTATCCCTAAAACCTAATCCTAAGCTAACAATATCCATGTGAATTCAAAGGCATTCATCCATCCACAGGAGAGACAGAGAGAAAGAGAAAAAGGAAGACAGAGACGGAATTTTGAAAGGAAAAGAAAGACATGTCTAGAGAGAGACACTGAACAAAAGAGAGGAAATGAGTAGATCTTACAGACCTTTTTATAAATCTATCTGGAAGTTAGAAGCAATGACAGTGCCCATCCACCACAGAAGTGGGAAAATGACCCAAGCTTATGAGAGTAAAGGAAAAGAATGCAGGGAGCATTATAGGCTCAGCCACCCACAGAAACTGAGATGGGGCACTTGAACCAGAATCTCAATGGAAAAAGAGGACCAGAAGGTTGGGTCTGCTTTTAAATAAGAGAAGGTGACCTTTCAGTCCTCCATTGGGGGATAGAGGGGAGGCTGGGTCCAAAAATAGGCAGGAAGAGGAGTGCCTTTTCCTCGGTCCCAGAGCCTATCCAGGCCTGTTTCTGACGCATTCTGTGCTAGGTCAGCCATGTATTGAATCTTGCCTTTGGGAAGGCCCAGAACACAAGCTCCATGTGATACCAGCCCCAGGTTAAAAGGACTGTAGACAGGAAGGGGAGTGCGGTCGAGTTGCCATTGGGATCTGTGGCTTTCTTCTGAGGTGCCACAGGGCTGTCACACCTGCCATCGTGTTTTGAGTTGATACTCGGGGTGACAGTTGAGTCAGTGCAGGGGAATCAGGTTTATCAGGAGTGGATTGGGACATCGGGGTCTTTTTGAATTGTGCCACGACCCCTGGAGTTCCTCTCGACTTTCAAGTTGAGACTGCTTCCTCTTGAGGTGTGACGGGAACACAGGGATTCCTTTCCTGACGAAGCAGGGAAATGGAACCTCATCTCGAGATGAGGAGGGAAAAACAGCACTCTTCTTGAGTTGTGGCAGGACCCTCGGTGTTCCTCTCGAGTGGAGACGGGTATGTTGGGGAATGTTTTGAGTTGCATCAAGGGTGTCAAGGACCTTCCCAGGCTCAAGAGGGAAGGTGGGATTTCTCTCAAGACGCTACAGCAGAAAAGGGCCTCATCTCGCTTTGAGGGGAGAATCTCCTGGTTTTTCTTGTGTTGCATCAGGAAACTCATTGTTCCTCTCGAGTTACGATGGGGACCTCAGGGACCCACTCGTGTTGCCTCAGGAAAGTCAAGTCTCCATGCAAGCGGTGAGGGGCCTCTCAGGATTCCTCTCCAGTGGATTCAGGGGCCTAGGTCCTCATCTCGAGTTGAGGCTGGAACCTCAGTGTTCCTCTCCAGTGCTGACATGGATCTCAGCATTCCTCTGGAGTTTCCACAGAGGAGTCAGGCCTCGTCTCATGTGGAGACATGGAAGACCGCTTTTCTCTCGAGCTGTCAAAGTAGTGCCAGGCTTCCTCATGAGTTGACATAGGGATCTGTGGCTTTCTCTTGAGGTGCCACAGCACTGTCACAACTGCCATCGTGTTTGGAGTGGATACTCGGGGTGACCGTCAATTCAGTGCAGGGGAATCAGTTTTACCTGGAGTGAATTGGGACATCAGGAACTTTTTGAACTGTGGCACGACCCCTGGAGTTCCTCTCGAGTTTCAAGTTGAGACCACCTCCTCTTGACGTGTGACAGGAACATCGGGATTCCTTTCCCCACGAAGCAGGGAAATGGACCCTCATCTCGGGATGAGTTGGGAAAAAAGAGGCTCTTCTTGAGTTGTGGCGGGACACACTGTGTTCCTCTCGAGTGGAAACTGGTATGTCGCAGAACTTCTTGAGTTGCATCCAGGGTGTCAAGGACCCTTTTGAGGCTCACAAGGGAAGGTGCGATTTCTCTTGAGATGCCACAGCAGAAAAGGGCCTCATCTCACGTTAAAGGGAGAATCTCCTGGCTTTTCTTGAGTTGTGGCAGGAAATTTGGCATTCCTCTTGAGCTACGATGGGGAACTAAGGGACCCACTCATGTTGCCTTAGGAAAGTCAAGTCTCCATGCAAGCGGTGAGGGGCCTCTCAGGATTCCTCTCCAGTGGGTGCAGGGGCCTAGGTCCTCATCTCGAGTTGAGGCCAGAACCTCAGTGTTCCTCTCCAGTGCTTACTGGGATCCAGCCCTGATTGGATCCATGGTATTCAAAGCATGGATGGCGAGTCAAGAGAGATTTATAGATATAGAGAGAGATGAGGAAAGAATTTGCAGTCAAGATAATAGAGAGAAAAAAAGGCTGATATTCATTGGTTTTCACAGAAAGCCAGTAAAGCCTCAGACAAGAGACTTGCTCTGTTCATGTAGGCCACAGGCACCCTCTTGAATAGCAGAAGGTGCCCCGCCTTGGGCTCCCTCTCGCATGGGTCTTAGAAGCCCTGGCAGGAAAGTGAACTCAGAGGGCCCCTACACTCCAGGGAGTCAGCTTGAAAAGAAAATAAAGAAAGAAACAAAGAAAGACACGGGGGAGTCAAGTGATGATAAGGCGAGACCCAAAACTTTATTTTCCAGGGGAGCTTATATACATTGAGCTGTACATGGAGAATAATGGAAGGTGCAGAGTCATGCAGGGCCAGCAGTCCTGACCTTTATCGAGACTAGGCTTTCTTTCTGCCTACCTTCCCATATGCAAAAGTTTTACGTGATTTACATCATCTTCTGGCCAGGAGGCCTGCTAAAATTTTATGACCCTTCTTTCTGATAAAGGTTAGTTAACGAGAAAACTTATTTTCTCTAAAGGTGATTCTTCTAAAGCACTAGATAAAGTTGCATTCTTGTAGGGCAAAGGTGCAATGCGCTATAACAAGGAAGGAATTTATTAACTCAAGGTTTAATGTTGTAAATACCAAGGTTACTTACTTATATTTCTATATATCAACTATATTGATTAATGCACTCCCAGGTACACAATGAAAGATATGAAAACTTTACAGTAAGCATTGGCTCAACAATGAAACCCTTAACCAGTTCTATTCTAATGATTTTTAACTCCTCAAAAGGCTCTACATTCCTAGAGTGTTTTAAGCCTCCTGTGCCTCTCGCGGTTGGGGGGCTATAAAAAATCACATGCATAGTTGAAAGAGTCTGGATAAACCCATCAGGCAAGTTAGAAAGCTATCAGAGGGGTTTGAATTGAAACACTCCAATTACACACAGGAGACTTATTAACTAGAGCACTGAATTGATATCCTTCAGAGATAGGTGGTCGGAGACAGCCCCCATTAATATCAGAAGAGTTTGATGAAAAACGTAAGATAGTAAGATGGACAAACTCTGGTTTTAGAGTAGATGCTCGAGCATGCCCAGGGGATCCCTTGAGTCATGATCCGTCTTGCCCATTCCGCCTCTCACACATACTTATCATGGTTGGAATCTCCCGTGCTGGCTCCCGGCAAGTGCTTACATGGATCTCGGGGTTCCTATGGAATTTCAACAGGGGAGTCAGGCCTCGTCTCCTGTAGAGACATGCAAGTCCGCTTTCCTCTTGAGCTGTCAAAGTAGTGTCAGGCTTCCTGTCAAATTAACATAGGGATCTGTGGCTTTCTCTAGAGATGCCACAGGGCTGACACATATGTCATGGTGTTTGGAGTCGATAGTCAGGGTGACAGTCGAGTCAGTAGAGGGGAATCAAGTTTATCTGTAGTGGATTGTGACATAGGGTTCTTTTGAATTGTGGCACAACCCCTGGAGTTCCTCTCGAGTTTCAAGTTGAGACCGTCTCCTCTTGAGGTGCGACGGGAATGCTGGGATTCCTTTCCCAATGAAGCAGGGAAATGGACCCTCCTCTCGAGATGAGTTCGGAAAAACAGGGCTCTTCTTGAGTTGTGGCGGGACACTCGGCAGGACACAATCACATGCGTAGCTGTAAGAGTCCAGATAAACCTGTCAGATAGGCTAGAAAGCCATCAGAGGGGTTTGGGGGTTGAACCACTCTTATTATGCCTGGGAGACTTATTATCTAAAAGCTCTAAATTAACTTTTTTCAGAAAAAGGTGGTGAGGGGACAGCCCCCGATTAATGTCAGAGAAGTTGGTGAAAGGCATAATGCAGTAAGGGAGACAGACTCTGTTTCTGGGGTGGATGCTTGAGAAGATCCGGGGGGTTCCCTTGAGGCCTGATCTTGCCTTTGCCTGTCAGGTCTCTTCCTCATGACCTTTGTCACGGGCGGGATTCCCCATGCTGGCTCCAGGCACCCATCCACTTATCAGAGATAAGGCCTGATTCCCCTGCAATGAGTTGAATGGAACCCCGAGTATCAACTCACAACACAAAGGGAGGACTGAGAGCCCTTCAGCACATCTAGAAATAGCCCCAGGTCCCTACCTCAACTCGACAGGAGGTCTAACCACCCTTTTACCCCTCGAGAGGGAAGTGGAGTTCCATGCCTCAACACGAGAAGACAGCTGACTCCACAGGAGAATCTCCATTGGAACCCCAAGATCCAAGTCAGAACTGGAGAGCAACCCTGAGTTTCCCGCCTCAACTTGAGATGAGCCCTTAGTCCCCTGCACCAACTAGAGAGGAATCCAGAGAGGCCCCTAACAACTTGAAAGGATTCCTGACTTGCCAGAGACAAGATGAGAGGGTGCCTCAGGTCCCCGTCGCAACTGGAGGGAACCCAACCATCTTGCCGCAACTCAAGAAATACGTTGAGATTCCCCCTTCCATGCGAATTGAGGCCTGATTCCCCTGCCGTGACTCCAGAGTAATCCCACGCTCCCCCTCGCAACTCGAATGGAAACTTGACTTCCCAGAGGCAACACGAGCGGCTCCCTGAGTTACATGGGTTAGCTGGAGAGGAATCCCAAGCCTCCTGCTGCAACTCGAGATAAACCAGAATATTCCCCCTTCCACGCACCATGAGGACATTTGTTTCTGCAGTGCCTAGAGAGCAATCCTGAGCGCCCTCTCCAATCTCGAGATGAGGCTTGACTCCCTTCATGCAAGTAAAGGGGGCCCAGAGATCCCCATCACACCTCGAGAGGCTCCCTGAGTTCTCCGGGGTACCTGCAGAGGAATCCCAAGCCTCACGTTGCAACTTGAGAAAAACCAGGCGATTCCCCCGTCCTTACGACATGAGGCCCTTTGTTCCTGCAGGGCCTAGAGAGCAATCCCGAGTGCTCTCTCCAAACTCAAGAGGAGGCTTGACTCCCTTCATGCAACATAAGGGGGCCCAGAGATCCCTGTCACACTTCGAGAGGAAACCTGAGTTTCCCGCCACAACTCAAGAAACACCCTGTGTTTCCCACCTCATCTGGAGATGAGGGCCCATTCCCAGCTTCAACTCAAGAGGAATCACAACTTCCCCTTGCACCACCAGGGGAGGCCTGTCTCACCTATTGAATCTCGAGTGGAATCCTGCGGCTCCTGCTGCAAACAGAAAAGACACTGAGTTCCCCCTCAAATCAGGGTAAGTCCTGATTCCCCAGCACTGGCTCCAATACAACACCGAGGAACCCCTCAGAACATGGTAGGAGGCCTGACTCTCGGCTGATCCTCTTGAAAAAGCCGTTTCCCCCTTGAACTCGACAGGAGGCCTGACACCAATTTGACATCTTGAGAATAAAGTCGAGTTCCATGCCTTGACTCCAGACGAGGCCTGACTCCTTAGTTGAACCTTGAGAGGAAGCCTGACATCGCTTTTGCCCCTGGACAGGAACATTGAGTTGAAGGACTGAACTCTACAAAAGGCCCTATTTGCCAGTAGCGACTGGAATGGAATCCCGACATGCCCGTCACAACTCGGAAAGAGACCTGACTTCTCAGAGGCAAAATAAGCCGGTCCCTGAGGTGTCGTCGCAACTCGAGAGGAACCCCAAGCTTCCCAACGCAACTCGAGAAAAATCACAAGATTTTCCCCTCAAGCGAGATGAGACCCTTTTCCAGAGCAGTGTCTCGAGAGGAATCCCACGTTTCTTCTTGAAATGCGAAAGGGTACTTAACAACCTTTCTGCAACTCAGCAAGTTTTCCAAGATACCCGTCCCCACTCGAGAGGAGCACCGAGTTTCACGCCACAACTCAAGAAGAGTCTCATGTTCTGCCTCCTCACCTGGAGATGAGGGTCGCTTCTTCTGCTTGATCTCGACTGGAATCTCGATATCTCCGTCGCACTTCAAGAGGAGGCTGGTTGCACCTGAAAATTCAGGTGAAATCCCGGAGTAGAGCCTCAATTCCAAAAGACCCCAATGTCCCCATCCACTCCAGGTAAGCCTGATTCCACTGCACAGACTCAACTGTCACCCCGAGTATTGACTCAAAACATAAAGGGAGGTGTGACAGCCCTCAGTAACCTCGAGAGAAAGCCATAGATCCCTATGTCAACTCGACAGGAAGCCTGACTCCCGTTTTATCCCTTGAGAGGAAAGGAGAGTTCCATGTCTCCACACAAGATGAGGCCTGACTCTCCTGTTGAAACTCCATAGGAAACCCGAAATCCATGTCCACACTGGAGAGGATCCCTGAGGTTCTGGCTTCAACTCGAGATGAGGCTCTAGGCCCCTGTACCGACTGGAGAGGAATCCCGAGAGGCCCCTCGCAACTCACATGGAGACTTGAATTTCATGAGGCAACACAAGCGGGTCCCTGAGGTCCCCGTCATAACTCGAGAGGAACCCCAAGGTTCTGCCACAACTGGAGAAAAAGCAGGAGATTCCCACCTCAATGTGAGATGAGACCCTTTTCTGCTGTAGTGTCTCAAGAAAAATCCCACCTTCCTTCTTGAGCCTGCAATGGGTCCATGACACCCTTGATGCAAATCAAGAGGTTCCCCAAGATACCCGTCTCCACTCGAGTAGAACACCTAGTGTCCCACCAAACACAAGAAGAGCCCCGATTTCCCCTCCTCATCTCGAGATGAGGGTCCAGTCCCCTGCTTCGTCAGGAAAGGAATCCCGACGTTCCCGTCACCCATTAAGAGGAGGCCAGTCTCACCTTGAAAATCGAGAGGAACTCCAGGGGTCGATCCACAATTAAAAAAGACCTTGATGCCCCCATCCATTAGCGAAAGGGCTTGACTCCCCTGCCACGACTCGAATGGAAGCCTGAGTATCAATTCACAACACGAAGGGAGGACTGAGAGCCCCATGGCATATTTAGAAATTGCCCCAGATCCGTACCTCAACTCAACAGGACACGTGACACACCTTTTACACCTCGAAATGGAAATGGAGTTCCATGCCTCAACACAAGACGATGGCTGACTCCCCAGGGGAATCGCCATAGGAACCCGAGATCCATGTCATAGTTGGATAGGAACACTGAGTTTCACACCTCAACTCGAGATGAGGCCCTAGTCCCCTGCACCAACTCGAGAGGAAACCCGAGAGGCTCCTCACAACTCGAAAGGATTCCTGACTTGCCAGAGACAAAATGAGAGGCTCCCGCAGGTCCCCAGCGCATCTCGAGAGAACACAAACTTCCTGTCACAACTCAAGAAACACCTTGACATGGCCCATTACATGCGATTTGAGGCCTGATTCCCTTCCCGAGAATCCAGAGCAATACTGAGCTCCCTCTCGCAACTCGAATGGAGACTTGACTTCCCTGAGGCAACACGAGAGGTTGCCTGAGTTCCCCGGGGTACCTGCAGAGGAATCTCAAGCCTCCCGCCGCAACTCGAGAAAAATCAGGAGATTTCCCCGTCCTCGCGACATGAGGCCCTTTGTTGCTGCAGTGCATAGAGAGCAATCCGGAGTGCCCTCTCCAAATTTGAGACGCTTGACTCCCTTCATGCAATGCATGGGAGCCCAGAGATCCCAGTCACACTTGGAGAGGAAACCCGAGTTTCCCACCGCAACTTGAGAAGAGCCCCGTGTTTCCCACCTCATTTGGAGATGAGGGCCCATTCCTCGCTTCAACACAAGAGGAATCGCAACTAACACTTGCACGAACAGGGGAGGCCTTTCTCACCTATTGAATCTCGAGTAGAACCCCGCAGCTCCTGCTGCAAGGAGAAAGGACAACGAATTCCCCCTCAACTCGAGATAAGTCCTGATTCCCCTGCACCGGCTCCAATGTAACACCGAGGATCCCCGCACAACATGATGGGAGGCCTGACTCCCTTGCTGATCCCCTCAATAAAACCCTGATTCCCCGCCTGAATTCGACAGGAGGTCTGACACCTCTGTGACAACTCGAGAGGAAAGCCGAGTTCCATGCCTTGACACCAGACGAGGCCTGACTCCCTAGATGAACCTTGAGTGGAAGCCCGAGATCCCTGTCGCTGCCAGATATGAATGCTGAGTTGATCGACAGAACTCTAGACACGGTCCTATTCACCAGCAGTGACTCGAGAGCAATCCCGACATGCCCCTGACAACTGGGAAAGAGACCTGACTTCTCAGAGGCAACGTGAGTGGGTCCCTGAGGTCCACGTTGCAACACAGGAGGAACCCCAAGCTTCCCACCGCAACTTGAGAAAAACCACGAGATTTTCCCCTCAACACGAGATGAGGCCCTTCTCCAGAGCAGTGTCTCGAGAGGAATCCCACATTCCCTCTTGAAATGCCAAAGGGTACTTGACACCCTTTCTGCAACTCAGCAAGTTCCCCGAGATACCCGTCACCACTTGAGGGGAACACCTAGCTTCACAGCACAACTCAAAAAGAGCCATGTGTTCCCCCTCCTCAACTCGAGATGAGGGGCGATTCCCCTGCTTCATTGGGAAAGGAATCCCGACGTTTAGGTCGTACCTCAAGAGAAGGCCGGTCTCACTTGAAAACTCGAGTGCATCCCCGGGAGTCGAGCCTCAATTCAAAAAGACCCCGATGTCCCCATCCACTCCAGATCAGCCTGATTCCCCTGCACTGATTCAACTGTCACCCCGAGTATCAACTCAGAACACGAAGGGAGGTGTGACAGCCTTCTGGCACCTCAAGAGAAAGCCCCAGATCCCTATGTGAAGTCGACAGGAAACCTGACACCCCTTTTACACCTCAAGGGGAAAGCAGAGTTCCATGTCTGCACAGGAGATGAAGCCTAACTCCCCTGTTGAAACTCCATAGGAACACTGAGATCCATGTCATTACTGGAGAGGAAAACTGAGGTTCTGGCCTCAACTCGAGATGAGGCCCTAGGCCCCTGCACCGACTGGAGGGGAATCTCGAGAAGCCCCTCGCAACTCACAAGGAGACTTGACTTTCCTGAGGCAACACGAGGGGGTCCTTGAGGTCCCCGTCGCAGCTCAAGAGGAACTGCAAGTTTCCTGCCGCAACTCGAGAAAAAAACAGGAGATCCTCCCCTCAACACGCGATGAGGTCCTTTTCCACTGCAGCGTCTTGAGAGAAATCCCACCTTCCCCCTTGAGCCTCGAAAAGGTCCTTGACACCCTTGATGCAACTTAAGAAGTTCCCCAACATACCCCTCTCCACTCGAGTAGAACACCTAGTGTCCCGCCACAACTCAAGAAGAGCCCCATTTTCCCCTCCTCATCTCGATATGAGGGTCCATTCCCCTGCTTCATTGGATAAGGAATCCCAACGTTCCCATCGCTCCTCAAGAGGAGGCCGGTCTCACCTTGAAAATCGAGAGGAACACCAGGGGTTGTGCCACAATTTGAAAAGACCCAGATGCCCCCATCCATTCGTGATAAGGCCTGATTCCCCTGCCATGACTCGAATGGCAGTATCAACTCCCAACAAGAAGAGAGGATTGAGAGCCCCGTGGCTCATCTAGAAATAGTCCCAGATCCCTACCTCAACTCGACAGGAGTCCTGACACCCCTTTTACAGTTCGAGAGGGAAGCGGAGTTCTGTGCCTCAACACGAAATGATGGCTGACTCCCCAGGGGACTCTCCATAGGACCCTGAGATCCAAGTCAGAGCTGGAGAGGAACACTGAGTTTCACGCCTCAACTCGAGATGAGACCCTAGTCCCCTGCACCCATTCGAGAGGAATCCAGAGTGGCCCCTCACAACTTGAAAGGATTCCTGACTTGCCAGAGACAAGATCAGAGGCTCCCTCAGGTCCTGTCGCATCTCCAGGGAACCCAAACGTCCTGTCTCAACTCGAGAAAGACCTTGAGATCACCCCTTCCATGCGATTTGAGGCCTGACTCCCCTGCCAACACTCCAGAGCAATCCCGCGCTCCCCCTCGCAAATTGAATGGAGACTTGACTTCCCTGAGGCAACACGAGAGGCTCCCTGATTTCCCTGGGGTACCTGCAGAGGAATCTCAAGCCTCCCACCACAACTCGAGAAAAACAGGAAGATTCCCCCGTCCTTGCGACATGAGGCCCTTTGTTCCTGCAGTGCCTAGATAGCAATCCCGACTGCCTTCTCCAAATTTGAGAGGAGGCTTGACTCCCTTCATGCAATGCAAGGGGGCGCAGAGATCCTCATCACACCTGGAGAGGAATCCCGAGTTTCTGGCCACAACTCGAGAAGAGCCCCATGTTTCCCATTTGGAGATGAGGGCCCATTTGCAGCTTCAACTCAAGAGGAATTGCAACTTCCCCTCGCACCAACAGGGGAGGCCTTTCTCACTTATTGAATCTTGAGTGGTACCCCGCAGCTCCTGCTGCAAAGAGAAAGGACACCGAGTTCCCACTCAACTCGAGATAAGTCCTGAATCACCTGCACTGGCTCCAATGTGACACCGAGGATCCCCGCACAACATGATGGGAGGCCTGACTCCCCAGCTGATCCTCTTGAAAAGGCCCTGATTCCTCGCCTGACACCACTTTGACAACTCGAGAGGAAAGCCGAGTTCCATTCCTCAACACCAGACGAGGCCTGAATCCCTAGTTGAACATTGAAAGGAAGCCAGAGATCCATGTCACTGCTGACATGAACGCTGAGTTGACTGACTGAACACTAAACACGGTCCTATTCACCAGCAGCGACTCGAGAGCAATCCCAATGTTCCCTTCACAACTAGAATAGTGACCTGACTTCCCGTAGGCAACGCGAGCCGGTCCCTGAGATCCCTGTAGCAATACGAAAGGAACCCCAAGCTTCTTGCCACAACTCGAGAAAAACCATGAGATTCTCCCCTCAACACGAGATGAGGCCCTTTTCCAGAGCATTGTCTCGAGGGGAATCCCACGTTCCCTCTTGAAATGCGAAAGGGTACTTGACACCCTTTCTGCAACTCAGCAAGTTCCCGGAGATACCCATCCCCACTCGAGAGGAACACCGAGCTTCATGCCATAACTCAAGAAGAGCCGCATGTTCCCCGTCCTCAACTTGAATGAGGGTCGATTCTTCTGCTTGGTCAGGAAAGGAATCCTAACGTTTCCATCGCACCTCAAGAGGAGGCCTGTCCCATCTGAAAATTTGAGCGCATCCCCGGGAGTTGAGCCCCAGTTTGAAAAGACCCCAATGTTCCCATCCACTCCAGATCAGCTTTATTCCCTTCAATGACTCGACTGCCACCCCGAGTAATGACTCAAAACACGAAGGGAGCTGTGACAGCCTTGTGGCAACTCGAGAGAAAGCCCCAGATCCCTATGTCAAGTCGACAGGAATCCTGAAACCCCTTTTACCCCTTGAGAGGAACGTGGATTTCCATGTCTCCACACGAGATGGGGCCTCACTCCCCTGCTGAAACTCCATAGGAAACCCAAGATACATGTCAGCACCGGAGAGGATCCCTGAGGTTCTGGCCTCAACTAGAGATGAGGCCCTAGGCCCCTGCACCAATTAGAGAGGAATCCCAAGAGGCCCCTTGCAACACGCATGGAGACTTGACTTTCCTGAGGCAACACGAGCGGGTCCCTGAGGTCCCCGTCATAATTCGAGAGGAACCCCAAGTTTTTGCCACAATTGGAGAAAAACCAGGAGATTCTCCCCTCAATGCGAGATGAGGCCCTTTTCTGCTGCAGCATCTCGAGAGAAATCCCACCTTCCTTCCTGAGCCTGGAATGGGTCCATGACACCCTTGATGCAACTCAAGAAGTTCCCCAACATACCCGTCTCCACTCGAGTAAACACCGAGTGTCCTGTCGAACTCAAGAAGAGCTTTGTTTTCCCCTCCTCATCTCGAGATAAGGGTCCATTTTCCTGCTTCATTGGGTAAGGAATCCTGGCATTCCCGTTGAACCTCAAGAGGAGGCGGTCTCCACTTGAAACCTGAGAGGAACTCCAGGGGTCATTCCACAATTCGAAAATATCCCAATTTCCCCATTCATTCGAGAGAAGGCCTGATTCCCTTGCCACGACTCGAATGGAACCCCAAGTATCACCTCACAACATGAAGGCAGGACTGAGAGCCCCGAGGCACCTCTAGACATACTGCAGATCCCTACCTCAACTTAACACGAGGCCTGACACGCCACTTACACCAAGATAGGGAAGCGGAGTTCCGTGCCTCAACATGAGACGATGGCTGACTACCCAGGGGAATCTCCTAGGAACCCCGAGATCCAAGTCAGAACTCGAGAGGAACCATGAGTTCCCCGCCTCAACTCGACATGAGGCCCTAGTCCCCTGCACCAACTCGAGATGAAACCCGAGAGGCCTCTCACAATTTGAAAGGATTCCTGACTTGCCAGAGACAAGATCAGAAGCTCCTTCAGGTCCTCGTCGCAACTCAAGGGAACCCATACTTCCTGCCACACTCGAGAAACAGTTTGAGAATGCCCCTTCCATGAGAATTGAGGTCTGATTCCCCTGCCGCAAATCCAGAGCAATCCCTCTCTCCCCCTCACAACTCTAATGGAGACTTTACTTCCCACAGACAACACGAGAGGCTCCCTGAGTTTCCCACGTTACCTGCAAAGGAATCCCAAGCCTCCTGCTGCAACTCGAGAAAAACCAGGAGATTCCCCCATCCTCACAACATGAGGCCCTTTGTTCCTGCAGTGCCTAGGGTGCAATCCCAAGTGCTGACTCCAAACTCGAGTGGAGGTTTGACTCCCTTCATGCAATGCCAGGGGGCCCAGAGATTCCCATCACACCTCGAGAGGCAACATGAGCGAGTTTCCACCACAACTCGAGAAGAGCCCTGTGTTTCCCAGCTCATCTGAAGATGAGGGCCCATTCCCTGCTTCAACTCGAGAAGAGTCCCAATTTCCCCTCGCACCATCAGGGGAGGCATGTCTCACCTATTTAATCTCGAGTGGAACCCCACGGATGCAGTTGCAATTAGAAAGGACACTGAGTTCCCCCTCAACTAGGGATAAGTTATGATTCCCCTGCACTGGCTCCAATGCGACACCGAGGATCCCCTAACAACATGATGGGAGGCCTGACTCCCCTGCTGATCCTCTTGAGAAAACCCCGATTCCCCATCTGAACTCGACAGGAGGCCTGACACCACTTTGACAGCTCAAGAGGAAAGCCGAGTTCCATGCCTTGACACCAGATGAGTCCTGACTCCATAGTTGAACCTTGAGAGGAAGCCTGAGATCCCTGTCCCCGCCGGACAGGAATGCTGAGTTGACCCTAGACATGGCCCTATTCACCAGCAGCAACTCAAGAGGAAACCCAATGTGCCCCTCGCAACTGGAAAGGCGATCTGACTTCTCGGATTCAATGCGAGTGAGTCTCTGAGGTCTGTGTCACAACTTGAGAGGAACCCCAAGCTTCCCGCCACAACTCGAGAAAAACCACGAGATTCTCCCCTCAAGTGAGATAAGGCCCTTTTCCAGAGCAGTGTCTCGAGAGGACTCCTACATTCCCTCTTGAAACGCAAAAGGGTACTTGACACCCTTTCTGCAACTCAGCAAGTTCCCCGAGATACCTGTCACCACTCGAGAGGAACACCGAGGTTCATGCCACAACTCATGAAGAGTCGTGTGTTCCCCCTCTCAACTCAAGATGAGGGTCGATTCTTCTGTTTGGTTGGGAAAGGAATCCCGACGTTTCCGTCGCACCTCAAGAGGAGGCCGGTCTCACCTGAAAACTTAAGCTCATCCCCGGGAATTTAGCCTCAACTCACAAAGACCCCAATGTCCCCTTCCACTACAGATCAGCCTGATTCCCCTGCACTGACTCGACTAACACCCCGAGTATCGACTCCAAACATGATGGCAGGTGTGACAGCCCTGTGGTACCTCAAGAGAAAGTCCCAGATCCCTATGTCAAGTTGACAGGAATCCTGACACTGCTTTTACATCTCAAGAGGAAAGCGAAGATCCATGTCTCCACATGAGATGAGGCCTGACTCCCCTGTTGAAACTCCATAGGAACCCCGAGATCTATATCAGCACTGGAGAAGAAGCCTGAGGTTTTGGCCTCAACTCCAGATGAGGCCCTAGGCTTCTTCACCAACTGTAGAGGAATCCCGAGAGTCCCCTCGCAACTTGCATGGAGACTTGACTTTCCTGAGGCAACACGAGCAGGTCCCTGAGATCCCCATCGCAACTCGTGAGGAACCCTAAGTTTCCTGCCACAACTGGAGAAAAACCAGGAGATTCTCCCCTCAACGCGAGATGAGGTCCTTTTCTGCTGCAGTCTCTCAAGAGAAATCCCACCTTCCTTCTTGAGCCTCTAAAGGGTCCTTGACACCCTTGACGCAACTCGAGAAGTTCCCCAACATACCCATCTCCACTCGAGAGGAACACAGAGTGTCCCGTCACCACTCAAGAAGAGCCCCGTTTTCCCCTCCTCATCTCGAGATGGGAATCCATTCCCCTGATTCATTTGGGAAAGGAGGCCCAACGTTCCCATTGCACCTCAAGAGGAAGCCGATCTCACCTTGAAACTCGAGAGGAACTCCAGGGGTCCTGCCACAATTCCAAAAGACAACAATGTCCCCATCAACTCGAGATAAGGCCTGCTTCTCCTGCAACGAATCGAATGGAACCCTGACTATCAACTCACAACATGAAGGGAAGATTGAGAGCCCCGGGACACCTCTAGAAGTAGCCCCAGATCCCTACCTCAACTCGACAGGAGGCCTCACATCCCTTTTACACCCCGAGAGGGAAGCAGAGTTCCATGCCTCAACACAAGACGATGGCTGACTCCCCAGGGGAATCTCCATAGGAACCCCAAGATCCAAGTCAGAACTGGAGAGGAACCCTGAGTTTCCAGCCTCAACTTGGGATGAGGCCCTAATCCCCTGCAACAACTAGAAAGGAATCCAGAGAGGCCCCTCACAACTCAAAAGCATTCCTGATTTGCCAAAGACAAGATGAGAGGCTTCATCAGGTCCCCGTCGCAACTCGAAGGAACCCAAACTTCCTGCTGCAACTCAAGAAACACATTGAGATCGCCCCTTTCTTGCAAGTTGAGGTCTGATTCCCCTGCCGAGACTCCAGAGCAATCCCGCGCTCCCCCTCGCAACTCGAATGGAGACTTGACTTCCCTGAGGCAACATGAGAGGCTCCCTGAGTTCCCCGGGGTACCCGCAGAGTAATCCATAGCCTACTGCCACAACTCGAGAAAAACAGGAAGATTCCCCCATCCTCTCGACATGAGGCCATTTGATCCTGCAGGGCCTAGAGAGCAATCCCGAGTGTCCTCTCCAACCTCAAGAGGAGGCTTAACTACATTCATGTGATACAAGGAGGCAGAGATCCCCGTCACACCTCAAGAGGAAACCCGAGTTTCCTGCCACAACTCGAGAAGCACCCTGTGTTTCACACCTCATTTGGAGATGAGGGCCCATTCCCGGCTTCAACTCAAGAGGAATCGCAACTTCCCCTTGCACCAACAGGGGAGGCCCCTATTGAATCTCGAGTGGAACCCTGCGGCTCCTGCTGCAAGGAGAAAGGACACCGAGTTCCCCCTCAACTCGAGATAAGTCCTGATTCCCCTGCACCGGCTCCAATGCAAACCTGAAGATCCCCTCACAACATGATGGGAAGCCTGACTCCCCTGCTGATCTTCTTGAGAAAGCCCCGATTCCTTGCCTCAATGGGTGAATTTAACTCAGATGACCATTATATCTACTACTGCAGGCAGGAATCCCTCAGAAGAAATGAAGTAGCCATCATGATCAACAGAAGAGCCCGAAATGCAGTACTTGGATGCAATCTTAAAAACAACAGAATGATCTCTGTTGGTTTCCAAGACAAACCATTCAATATCAGTTATCCAAGTCTATGCCCCAACCAGTAACCAAATGAAGCTGAAGTTGAACGGTTCTAAGAAGACCTACAAGAGCTTTTAGAACTAACACCCAAAAAAGATGTCCTTTTCATTATAGGGGACTGGAATGCAACAGAAGGAAGTCAAGAAACACCTGGAGTAACAGGCAAATCTGGCCTTGGATTATAGAATGAAGCAGGGCAAATACTAATAGAGTTTTGCCAAGATAATGCACTGGTAATAGTAAACAACCTCTTCCAACAACACAAGAGAAGACTCTACACATGGACATCATCAGATGGTCAAAACCAATTTCAGATTGATTACATTCTCTGCAGCAAAAATGGAGAAGCCCTATACAGTCAACAAAAACAAGACCAGGAGCTGACTGTGGCTCAGATCATGAACTCCTTATTACCAAATTCAGACTGAAATTGAAGAAAGCAGGGAAAACCGCTAGACCATTCAGGTATGACCTAAATCAAATCCTTTATGATTATATAGTGGAAGTGAGAAATAGATTTAAGGGCATAGATCTGATAGATAGAGTCCCTGATGAACTATGAAATGAGGTTTGTGACATTGTACAGGAGTCAGGGATCAAGACCATCCCCATGGAAAAGAAATACAAAAAAAGCAAAATGGCTGTCTGAAGAAGCCTTATAAATAGCTGTGAAAAGAAGAAAAGTGAAAAGCCAAGGAGAAAAGGAAAGATATAAGCATCTGAATGCAGAGTTCCAAAGAATAGCAAGAAGAGATAAGAAAGCCTTCTTCAGCGATCAATGCAAAGAAATAGAGGAAAAGAACAGAATGGGAAAGACTAGAGATCTCTTCAAGAAAATTAGAGATACCAAGGGAACATTTCATGCAAAGATGGGCTTGATAAAGGACAGAAATGGTATGGACCTAACAGAAGCAGAAGATATTAAGAAGAGATGGGAAGAATACACAGAAGAACTGTACAAAAAGGATCTTCACGACCCAGATAATTAGGATGGTGTGATCACTCATCTACAGCCAGACATCTTGGAATATGAAGTCAAGTGGGCCTTAGAAAGCATCACTACGAACAAAGCTAGTGGAGGTGATGGAATTCCGGTAGAGCTATTTCAAATCCTGAAAGATGATGCTGTGAAAGTGCTGCACTCAATATGCCAGCAAGTTTGGAAAACTCAGCAGTGGCCACAGGACTGGAAAAGGTCAGTTTTCATTCCAATCCCAAAGAAAGGCAATGCCAAAGAATGCTCAAACTACCACACAATTGCACTCATCTCACATGCTAGTAAAGTAATGCTCAAAATTCTCCAAGCCAGGCTTCAGCAATACGTGAACCGTGAACTTCCTGATGTTCAAGCTGGTTTTAGAAAAGGCAGAGGAACCAGAGATCAAATTGCCAACATCCGCTGGATCATGGAAAAAGCAAGAGAGTTCCAGAAAAACATCTATTTCTGCTTTATTGACTATGCCAAAGCCTTTGACTGTGTGGATCACAATAAACTGTGGAAAATTCTGAAAGAGATGGGAATACCAGACCACCTGACCTGCCTCTTGAGAAATCTGTATGCAGGTCAGGAAGCAACAGTTAGAACTGGACATGGAACAACAGACTGGTTCCAAATAGGAAAAGGAGTACGTCACGGCTGTATATTGTCACCCTGCTTATTTAACTTCTATGCAGAGTACATCATGAGAAACGCTGGGCTGAGTGAACCACAAGCTGGAATCAAGATTGCCTGGAAAAATATCAACAATCTCAGATATGCTGATGACACCACCCTTATGGCAGAAAGTGAAGAGGAACTAAAAAGCCTCTTGATGAAAGTGAAAATGGAGAGTGAAAAAGTTGGCTTAAAGCTCAACATTCAGAAAACGAAGATCATGACATCCATTCCCATCACTTCATGGGAAATAGATGGGGAAACAGTGTCAGACTTTATTTTGGGGGACTCCAAAATCACTGCAGATGGTGACTGCAGCCATGAAATTAAAAGACGCTTACTCTTTAGAAGGAAAGTTATGACCAACCTAGATAACATATTCAAAAGCAGAGACATTACTTTGCCAACTAAGGTCTGTCTAGTCAAGGCTATCGTTTTTCCTGTGGTCATTTATGGATGTGAGAGTTGGACTGTGAAGAAGGCTGAGCGCCGAAGAATTGATGCTTTTTAACTGTGGTGTTGGAGAAGACTCTTGAGAGTCCCTTGGACTGCAAGGAGATCCAACCATTCCGTCCATTCTGAAGGAGATCAGCCCTGGGATTTCTTTGGAAGGAATGATGCTAAAGCTGAAACTCCAGTACTTTGGCCACCTCATGCGAAGAGTTGACTCATTGGAAAAGACTCTGATGCTGGGAGGGATTGAGGGAAGGAGGAGAAGGGGACAATCGAGGATGAGATGGCTGGATGGCATCACGGACTCAATGAATGTGCGTCTGAGTGAACTCTGTGAGTTGGTGATGGACAGGGAGGCCTGGAGTGCTGTGGTTCATGGGGTCACAGAGAGTCAGACACGACTGAGCGACTGAACTGAACTGAACTCCCTGCCTGAACTCGTCAGGAGGCCTGACACAACTTTGAAAACACGAGAGGAAAGCCGAGTTCCATGCCTCAACACCAGACGAGGCCTGACTCCCTAGTTGAACTTTGAAAGGAAGCTCAAGATCCCTGTCGCCGATGAGTTTCCCAACCGAACTCTAGACACACCCCTATTTGCCTGCAGTGACTCGAGATGAATCGCGACGTGCCCCTCACAAATCGAAGAGACTTGACTTGTCTGAGGCAACTCGAGCGGTTCCATGAGGTCCCCATCGCAACTCTAGCGGAACCCAAGCTTCCCACTGCAACTCAAGAAAAACCATGAGATTCTCCCCCTCAAAGCAAGATGAGGCCCTTTCCCACAGCAGTGTCTCGAGAAGAATGCCACGTTCTTTCTTGAAATGTGAAAGGATACTGGCACCCTTGATGCACCTCAGGAAGTTCCCTGAGACACCCATCCCCACTCAAGCGGAACACCCAGTTTTATGCCACCACTCAAGAACAGCCCCATTTTCCCCCACCTCAACTCGAGATGAGGGTCGATTCCCCTGCTTAGTCAGGAAAGGAATCCCGACGTTCCTGTCGCACCTCAAGAGGAAGCCAGTCTCACCTGATAACTCGAGCACATCTCAGGGAGTCGAGCCTCAATTTGAAAAGACCCTGATTTCCCCATCCACTCCAGAAAAGCCTGATTTCCCTGCACTGACTCGACTGTATCCCTGAGTATCAACTCAAAACACGATGAGAGGTGTGACAGCCCTGTGGCATCTCGAGAAATAGCCCCAGATCCCTATGTCAACAAGACAGGAAGCCTGACACCCCTTTTATACCTCGAGAGGAAAGTGGAGTTCCATGTCTCAACACGAGACGAGGCCTGACTCCCCTGTTGAAATTCCATAGGAACCCTGAGATCCATGTCAGCACTGGAGAGGAAACCTGAGGTTCTGCCTCAACTCCAGATGTGGCCCTATGCCCCTGCTCCAACTGGAGAGGAATCCCGAGAGGACCCTCTCAACTCCAACGGAGACTTGACCTCCTGAGGTAACACGAGTGGGTCGCTGAGGTCCCCGCTGCAACTCGAGAGGAAACCCAAGTTTCCAGCCACAACTCATGAAAACTCAAGAGATTCTTCCCTCAAAGCAAGATGAAGCCCTTTTCTGCTACATTGGTGCAAGACAAATCCCATCTTCCCTCTAGAACCTCAAAAGGGTACTTGACACCCTTGATGTAACTCAAGAATTTCCCTCACAAACCGTCTCCAGTCGAAAGGAACACCGAGTTTCCCATCACTACTCAAGAGGAGTCCCATTTTCCCCTCCTCATCTTGAGATGAGAGTCCATTCCCCTGCTTCACCTGCAAAGGAATCACGATGTTCCCTACACACCTCAAGAGGAGGCCAGTCTCACACTGAAACTCGAGAGGAACTCTAGGGGTCATGCAGGAATTTGAAAAGACCCGGATGTCCCCATTCACTCGAGATCAGAACTGATTCCCCTCAAACGACTCTAATGTCACCCCGAGTATCAACTCACAACAAAAAGGGAGGACTCCGACCCCCATTGCACCTCTAGAAATAGCCCCAGATCCCTACCTCAACTCAACGGGAGGCCTGTCACCCCTTTTACACCTCAAGAGGGAAGCGGAGTTCCATGCCCCAACACGAGTTTCTTCCCTCAAAGCGAGATGAAGCCTGACTCTCCAGTGGAATTTCCATAGGAACCCAGAGATCCATGTCAGAGCTGGAGAGAAACCCTGAGTTTCCTGCCTCAACTCGAGATGAGGCCCTAGTCACCTGCACCAACTCAAGAGGAATCCCCAGAGGCCCCTCACAACTCGAAAGGATATCTGACTTCCCAGACACAATATGAGAGGCTCCCTCAGGTCCCCATTGCAACTTGAGGTAACCCAAACTTCCTGCCGCAACTTGAGAAACACCTTGAGATTCCCCCTTCAATGCGAATTGGGCTCTGATTAATTTGCCGTGACTCAATAGCAATCCCGAACTCCCTCTCACAACTCGAAAGGAGACTGGACTGCCCCAAGGAAACACAAGAGGTTTCCTGAGTTCCCCATTATAACTCGAGAGAAACCCCAAACTTCCCCCCGAAACTCGAGAAAAACCACAAGATTCCCCCATCATAGCGAGATGAGGCCCTTCTTTTCCTGCAGCACCTAGAGAGCAAGCCCGAGTTCCCTCTCAAAATTCGATAGGAGGCTTGACTCCCTTTAGGCCACTCAAAGTGCTCCAAGAGATACCCTTTGGAAGTCGAGAGGAGAGCAGTTTTTTGTTTCAACTCAAGACGAGGCCTGACTCCCAGGTACACATTGAACGCAACCCCAAGATGCCTGTCATCACTGGAGAGGAACACGGAGTTTCTGGACACAAGTCTAGATGGGGACTATCTCACCTGCAGTGACTTGAGAGGAATCCCGAGGTGCCCGTCACAACTCAAGTTAAGATCTGACTTCCCTGAGGCAATACGAGCGGGACTCTCAAGTCCACATCTCAACTCGAGAAGAACCCCAAACTTGCTTCCAAGCCTCAAGGATAACCAAGGGATTCTCCCGTCAAAGCAAGATGAGTCCCTTTCCCACTGCAGCATCTCGAGGAAATCCCACGTTCCCCCCTGAAACTCGAAACAGTACTCGACCCCCTTTATGCACATCAAGAAGTTCCCCGACATTCCCGTCCCCACTAGAGAGGAAAACCGAGTTCCCTGGCACAACTCAATCTGAGTCCCCATTCCCCTAATCTTGAAATGAGAGTTGATTCCCCTGCTTTGTCTGGAAAAGAATCATGACGATCCCATCACACTTCAAGAGGAGGCCGGTCTCACATTGAAACTAGAGAGGAAATCTTGTGGGTTGTGGCACAATCCCAAAGACACCAATTTCCCCAACCTTTCGAGAGAAGACCTGATGTCCCTGGACCGATTCAAATGTAACCCTGAGTATCAAGTCACAACACGAAGGGGCACTGTCACCCCAATTGCATCCTCCAGAAAAAGCTGAAGGATCCAAACACAGCTGGACAAGTGTCCTGTCACCATATTCACAACTCGAGAGGCAAGCCGAGTTCCATGCCTCAATACAAGATGAGGCCTGCCTCCCCTGTTCAAACTCCACTGAAACCCTGAGATCCATCTCAGAAACAGAGAGGAAACCTGAAGTTCCCGCCTCAACTCGAGATGAGGCCCTATTCATCCATGCAGTGATGCGAGAGGAATCCCAAGGTGCCCCTCACAGCTACAAAGGAGATCTGACTTCCCTGAGGAAACATGAGCGGTTCCCCAAGTCCCCATGCCACTCGAGAGGAACCCTAAGCTTCTCACCACAATTCGACAAAAACAACGAAATTCTCCCCCACACGTGAGATGAGGCCCTTTTACACTGCAGCATTTCCCAAGAAATCCCACGTTCCCTCTTGGAACTCAAAAGGATACTTGACACTCTTTATGAAACCCCAGAAGTTTCCTGACATACCCGCCCTCATTTGAGAGGAATGCTGACTTTCCCGCCACAACTCAAGAAGAACCCCATTTTCCCCTCCTCAACTCGAGATGAGGGTCGATTTCCCTGCTTTGCCTGGAAAGGAATGCCGAAGTGCCCGTCACCCCTCAAGAGTAGGCCAGTCTCAACTTGAACCTGGAGAGGAGCCTGGGGGTCTTGCCACAAGTCGAAAGACATGGATTTCCACATCCACTCGAGATAAGACCTGATTCCCCTGCACCAATTCAAATGGAACCCTGAGAATCAACTCACAACACGAAGGGACGACTGAGACCCCGGTTGCAAATTCGAGAAAAGCCACAAAAACCCAATAGAACTCAACTGGAGGCCTGCAACCTCTTTTACAACTCGAGTGGAAAACAGAGTTCCATGCCTCCACAAAAGTTGAGACCTGACTCAATGTTTGAAACTGCATACACACCCCGAGATCCACGTCAGAACAGGAGAGGAACCCAGAGGTTCCTGCCGCAACTTGAGATGAGGCCCTCTTCCATTGCACCGACCCCAGAGGAATCCCGAGAGGCCCCTTGCAACTCGCAAAG
The DNA here is from genome assembly GCA_006408505.1 of Damaliscus lunatus. Classification (NCBI taxonomy): domain Eukaryota; kingdom Metazoa; phylum Chordata; class Mammalia; order Artiodactyla; family Bovidae; genus Damaliscus; species Damaliscus lunatus. Next base: position 155,395 of record SJXP01000979.1, read on the forward strand.
ATTCCGTACTTCCATAGGCACCATGAGAAGATCCCTGAGGTCACCGTCGCAACTCGAGGGAACCCAACGTTTCCTGCCGCAACTCGAGAAAGACCTCGAGATTCCCCCTTCAGTGCAAATTGAGTCTCGATTCCCCTTCCCTGACTCGAGAGCAATCCCGTGCTCCCCCTTGCAACTCGAATGGAGACTGGAATTCCCTGAGGCAACACGAGAGGTTTCTGAGTTCCCCGTGATAAACTGAGAGAAACCCCAAACTTCCCGCCACAACTCGAGAAAACCACGAGATTCCCCTGTCATGGCGAGATGAGGCCCTTCTTTTTCTGCAGGGTCTAGAGAGCAATCTCAAATTCCCTCTCAAAATTCGATTGGAGGCTTGACTCCCTTTAGGCCACTCAAAGGTCTCCAAGAGATACCTATCACACATCGAGAGGAGAGCAAAGTTCTTGGCGTCAATTCGAGACAAGCCTGACTCCACATGTGAACTGTGAACGCAACCCCAAGATGCCTGTCACCACTGGAGAGGAACCCAGAGACTCTGGACACAAGTCTAGATGAGGCCTGTTTCCCCTGCGGTGACTTGAGAGGAATACCCAGGTGCTTGTCACAACTTGAGATGAGACCTGACTTCCCTGAGGCAATCCAAGCGGGACTCTGAGGTCCTTGTCCCAACTCAAGAGCAACACCAAACTTGCCACCAAGCCTCGGGAAAAGACACGGCATTCGCCATCAATGCGATATGAGGCCCTTTCCTACTGCAGTGTCTTGAGAGAAATCTTACTTTCCCTCTCAAAACTTGAAATGGTACTTCACACCATTTATGCAACTCAAGAAGTTTCACCGACATACCCATCCCCACTCAAGAAGAACACTGACTTACCCGGCACAACTCTATCTGAGACCCTTTCCCCCTCCTCATCTCAAGATGAAGATCGATTCCCATGCTTTGTCTGGAAAGGAATCCCGACGTTCCCATCGCACCTCAAGAGGAGGCCGATCTCACATTGAAACTCGAGAGTCACCCTCGTGGGTTGTGCCACAATCTGAGAGACACCAATTCCCGATTCTCTCCAGATAAGGCCTGATGCCCCTGCACCAATTTGAAAGTAACCCTGAGTATCAAGTCACAAAAGGAAGGGGAAATGACACCCCGGTTGCATCTTCCAGAAAAAGCTGCAGGTTCCAAATATTACTCGACAAGAACCCCGACACCCCAATAACAACTCAAGAAGCAAGCGGAGTTACTTGTCTCAACAGAAAACGAGGCCTAACTCCCCTGTTCAAACTCTACATATTCACCGAGATCAATGTCAGAAATGGAGAAGGACCCTGTTTCCTGCCTCAACTCGAGATGAGGCCCTCTTCCATTGCACCAAACCCAGAGTAATCCCCGGAGGCCCCTCACAACTCAAAAGTATTCCAGACCTCCCATAGGCACCTTCAGAAGCTCCCTGAGGTCACCGTCGCAACTCGAGGGAACACAAAGTTTCCTGCCACAACTAGAGAAAGACCTCAAGTACTGAGGTCCAGCCCCAGCAGGATCCAGGGGTACCCTCAGGAGAGACAGCGTGGGTGAGAGAGAGTGAGAGAGGCTGAGAGAGAGAGAATGAATGTTGCAGATAAGAATGTAGAGGAGAGGAAGAAGTTGCTATTCCTTGCTTTACACAGAAAGCCAATAAAGCCCATGCATGGGACTTGCTCTGTTCACGAAGGCCTCAGGTGCCCTCTCGATGGAGAGAAGGTGCAGAGCACATTCTTGAGAGGGTTTTAGAAGCCTGGGCATGAAACTAAACTCAGAGGGCCTCTGTGCTCCAGGGGATCAACCTGAAAAAGAAAGAGAAAGAGAAAGAATGACACGGGGAGACCTAACCTCAGTGAGCAAGGCCCACAACTTTATTTTCAAAAGGAGCTTTTATACCTTAAGTTGTACATAGAGAATAATGGAAGATGCAGAGTCATGCAGGGTCAGCAGTCCTGACCCTCTTGAGACCAGGCTTTCTTTCTGCATACCTTTCCATTTACAAAGGTCTTAGGTGATTTACATCATCTTCTGGCCAGGAGGCCTGATAACATTTTATGACTCTTTCTTCTGACAAAGTTTAATCAGCCAAAAAAAATTACTTTCTCTAAAGATGATTTTTCTAAAGACTAGCACCATTTTCTGAAAGCACTAGATAAAGTTGCATTCCTATAGGGCAAAGGTGCAGTGGGCTATAACAAAGAAATAATTAATTAACTCAAGTTTTAATGTTGTTAATACCAAGGCTACTACTTATATTTCTATATCTCAACTATATTAATTAATGCACTCCCAGGCATGCAACCAAAGATATGAAAACTTAGCAGCAAGCATTGGTTCAACAATGAAAACCTCCACCAGTACTACTCTAATAATTTTTAGCTCCTCGAAGGGCTCTAGATTTTTAGAATATTTTAAGCTTCCGGTGCCTCTCATGGTTGGGAGGCTGTGAACAATCACAGGTGTGGTTTTAAAAGTCCGGATAAACCTGTCAGGCAAGTTAAAAAGCCATCAGAGAGGTCTGAATTGAAACACTCCTTTCAAGCCGAGGAGACTTATTAACTAGAGCCCTACACTGATTTTTCTCCAGAGAAAGATGGTCGGGGATAGCCCCCTGCAATATGCCAGCAAATTTGGAAAACTCAGCAGTGGCCACATGACTGGAAAAGGTCAGTTTTCATTCCAATTCCAAAGAAGGCAATGCCAAAGAATGCTCAAACTACCACACAATTGCACTCATCTCACACGCTAGTGAAGTAATGCTCGAAATTCTCCAAGCCAGGCTTCAGCAATACGTGAACCATGAACTTCCTGATGTTCAAGCTGGTTTTAGAAAACGCAGAAGAACCAGAGATCAAATTGCCAACATCTGCTGGATCATGGGAAAAGCAAGAGAGTTCCAGAAAAAACATTTATGTCTGCTTTATTGACTATGCCAAAGCCTTTGACTGTGTTGATCACAATAAACTGTGGAAAATTCTGAGAGAAGGGAATATCAGACCACCTGACCTGCCTCTTGAGAAATCTGTATGCAGGTCAGGAAGCATCAGCTAGAACTGGACATGGCACAATAAACTGATTCCAAATAGGAAAAGGAGTACATCAAGGCTGTATATTGTCACGCTGCTTGTTTAACTTATATGCAGAGTACATCATGAGAAACGCTGGACTGGAAGAAACACAAGCTGGAATCAGGATTTCTGGGAGAAATATCAATAACCTCAGATATGCAGATGACACCACCCTTATGGCAGAAAGTGAAGGGGAACCAAAAAGCCTCTTGATGAAAGTGAAAATGGGGAGTGAAAAAGTTGGCTTAAAGCTCAACATTCAGAAAACGAAGATCATGGCATCCGGCCCCATCACTTCATGGGAAATAGATGGGGAAACAGTGGAAACAGTGTCAGACTTTATTTTGGGGGACTCCAAAATCACTGCAGATGGTGACTGCAGCCATGAAATTAAAAGACTCTTACTCCTTGGAAGAAAAGTTATGACCAACCTAGATAGCGTATTCAAAAGCAGAGACATTACTTTGCCAACTAAGGTCTGTCTAGTCAAGGCTATGGTTTTTCCTGTAGTCATATATGGATGTGAGAGTTGGACTGTGGAGAAGGCTGAGCGCTGAAGAATTGATGCTTTTGAACTGTGGTGTTGGAGAAGACTCTTGAGAGTCCCTTGGACTGCAAGGAGATCCAACCAGTCCATTCTGAAGGAGATCAACCCTGGGATTCCTTTGGAAGGAATGATGCTAAAGCTGAAGGCCCAGTACTTTGGCCACCTCATGCGAAGAGTTGACTCACTGGAAAAGACTCTGATGCTGGGAGCGATTGGGCGGCAGGCGGAGAAGGGGACGACAGAGGATGAGATGACTGGGTGGCATCCCTGACTCGATGGACATGAGTCTGAGTGAACTCCAGCAGTTGATGATGGACAGGGTGGCCTGGAATGCTGCAATTCATGGGGTCGCAAAGAGTCGGACATGACTGAGCGACTGAACTGAACTGAATGTCAGAAGAGTTTAGTGACAGACATAAAATAGCAAGACAGACAGATTCTGGTTTTGGGGTGGATGCTCGAGCAGGTCTAGGGGGCCCCTCGAGTCCTGATCCGCCTTGCCCATCAGGTCTCTTCCACATGACCTTGTCATGGCTGGGATCTCCCGTGTTGGCTCCTGGCATCTCAGCCTTTTTTATTTCTTAAGACAGCCAGATGTAATTCAGTCACGAGCTTCTAAGTGCTCTGTTGAAGAGTTCTGGCAAGATAGTAAGGCAAGCATAGCATTAAACACTTTCTCAGGGGAGGTTGAAGATCCCTGTAGAGAAGCTATCCCTTGTGCCTGGTGACAGAGTGTCTTAATCTGTCCCCAGGTAGATATGGAGGCTTGTTGAGTTGCCTGAGCAGGGCGTCCAGTGGTCTCCTGCAGGGTAAAGGATTAAGGGGAACAATATCTTTTATATGGAGTTGTGACATCTATTTGGTGGGTGTGTCCACTAACTGCTCATCTGGGATCTCTGATGTCAGTTGTCTCGTGGTCAGCTGGATTTCCCTTATTGGCAGAGGAAGTGGGGGTAGAGGAATCCCCTTCCTTTTTGTGGTCGAGGCAATGGGAGGACCTGGTGCCTGGGGGGCTGTGACATGATGAATCAGTCTGTCTGGGATCAAAATCAGAGAATCTGCGTCCTGTGGAAAAATACAAGTATATCCTTGGCCACTAGTTAACAGTGGGTCAGGACCCCTCCATTGTCCCAAGAAGAAGTCCTTCCATTTCACCAATGGCTTTGTATTTTGTTGTTCCAGACACCAATGATGAAGCATTGCAGTGTTTCCAGATGAATCAGCGTTTAGGTTACTTATTACAAAGAGAGAATGTTGCAACATCTGATAGGGAGAACTATATTCGAATTCTCCTTCTTGTAATTTTTGAATTTGTATTTTTAATGTCTGATGTGCTCTTTCCATTATGGCTTGTCCCTGTGGATTATAGGGGATGCCCATGTTATGTTTATTTGAAACTTTATACAAAATTCTTGGAAAGACTTAGAAGTGTAAGTAGGGGCATTATCAGTTTTCAAAGCTTTTGACAAGCCTAAATATGAAAAACAAGTAAAGAACTGTTGTACTACATCCTTATATGCTTCCCCTGTGTGGGCAGTTGCAATGATAGCATGAGAAAACATATCTACAGTTACATGAACAAAAGACAATTTTCCAAATGAGGAGACATGAGTTACATCCATCTGCCAGAGCGCATTAGGTTTGAGACCGCGAGGGTTAACTCCCATAGGCAAATTATTTATAGTAGTGGGACAATGTGAACAGGAACGAACAATCTCTTGAGAAGATTCTTGAGGAATCTGAAATTGATATCTTAATGCAGTAGCATTTTGGTGATGGAATAAGTGAGAGGCTCAGGCTTCTTCAAAGGCAGAGGCCACTGTGACCTTGGTTAGTGAATCTGCCAGATCACTTAAGGCATTTAAAGGTCCAGGCAATCTAGAATCAGCTTGAATGTGGTCAATAAAAAATTCTTGGTTTCGTTTCCAAATTTGTTGCTGCAATTTAGTTAGCAAGTAAAAGATAGTTTTGTTCTCACGCAGAATCGCAGTCTCATTATGTGGAAACAGCCTGACCACATACTGAGAGTCAGAGTAAAGGTTAAATTCCTCCTCTGCAAACATAACAAAAGCCTCTATAACATCTGTGAATTCATCTCTTTGAACAGAAGTTCCCTGTGTTTGTAAAACCTTATGCTGATTTCTTGTAACTATAGAAGATTTGCCATTTGCTGACCCATCAGTAAAAGCCATTTGAGCATTTGGAATGGGGAATTGTTTGCACCTAACAGGGAAAATAACTGGGTGTCTAGATATAAAATTTAACAAAGCATGCGAAGGTAAATGATGCAGAATTTGACAAAAATAGTTTCGTATGGCAATCTGCCAATTTTCATCAAACATTAGAAGAACATCAAGCTGTTCTTTGTTATATGGAATTACAATTTCTGATGCTCTTCACCAAATAATTCAATGCTCTGCTTTCTTCCCTTTAATATCAGGGTAACTATCAACCCTGGATAAGAAGCCACTACCTTTTTAGCTTGAGCAGGAAGATGGACCAACTCTAGAGGGCCGTTTTGCCATAAAATCCCCATAGGTGCAATTGGGGTAGCCAGGCAAAGGAATTGCCAAGCAGTTGCTAATTCAATTCTTTTTACAAAACTATCAGATAAAGCATTTTCTACTTTGTGTAGGGCCTCCTGAGCCTCAACAGTTAATTGCCTTTTTGAAGTTGGATCGGGATCCCCATGCAGAATATTAAAAAGAGGCTTCAGCTCAGCAGGGTTTAGTTTTAGATAAGGCCTTATCCAATTAATAACACCTAAAAGTTTTTGATAATCATTCAGGGTAACAAGATGGTCCTTTCTTAATTGTAGTGGAGCATGAGTCATGGTTTCTGAATTTATAACCCTTCCTAGATAAGTTACGGGTGGGTTGGTATGAGTTTTTTCTGGGGCAATTTTTAAGCCTCTAGCTGACAGTGCCTGAGTCAAATCTTGGAGAACGGTTTGTAAATGAGTTCTATCTGGATGAGCTATTAAAATATCATCCTTGTAATGAATCATATATACCTGTGTATATTTAGCTCTGATTTCTTCTAAAGCAGGATTAACAAATTTTTGACATAAGGTAGGGCTATTTTTCATTCCCTGGGGTAACACTTTCCATTGAAACCTCAAATAAGGTTGTTTAAAATTTTCTGATGGCAGACTAAAGGCAAATCGCTTTTTATCTTCAGCACTTAAGGGAATGGTGAAGAAACAGTCTTGTAAATCAATTATAATTATATTATATCCCTCTGGAACTGCTACTGGAGAAGGGGGCCCAAGTTGTAAGGTTCCCATGTTTTCCATAGTGGCATTAATAGCTCTCAAATCTTGTAAAAGTCGCCACTTACCGGATTTTTTCTTTATAACAAAAATGGGAGTGTTCCAGGGGTATTGGAGGGTTCAATATGTCCCAATTGTAGTTGTTCAAAGATTAACGTTTTAGCTGCCAGTAATTTTTCTTTATGCAGAGGCCATTGTTCTACCCACACTGGATCTTGAGATTTCCATGTAATGGGGTTGGCAGCAAAGACAATGGCCTCCATTATAAATTTGGATACCCTAATCCAGTATGTAGCTGGGCGGATTGGCTCAATTATTCCTGTCTGTTGTTTACCTAATCCTTTTGATTGATCATAGCCCATGTGGAGCATTTAGAAGGTCACTTTGTCATCAGGGCTAAAAAGTAGCATTCCCATCTGAGATAGTATGTCCCTCCCCAAAAGGGTAAAGGGGAGTGAAGGAACTACATAGGATTGGAAAGTTCCACAGGTATCCTCAAACCGCCAATCTAACATTTTTGCACTCTCAACTACTGTGGGGGATCTTCCTAATCCCACCAACTCATTTTCAGTAGTATGTGTTGGCCAGGAGCTGGGCCAGTTTGCATTTCCCAGCAACGCAAGAGACATCTGCTCCTGTGTCTAATAGCCCCACAATAGACTTGGCACTGACCAGGATATTTTTCATGGGGCGCTACTGAGTAATTTCTGTTATCCAAAAAACCATATTACTGGACCCAAATCCTTTTTCCTGTCTTTCACTTTGAGTAGCAGTGTGTCCTATGGCAGTGTGGTAGGGAAAAAGTAAAAGTTGAGCTATTCTTTGTCCTTTATGAATTTGTATAGTTTTAGTTGGGGGTGAAATCATTATCTGAATGAAAGGTTGTTGTTGAATTATGACACCGGGATTCTTGGCCCCCGGAGGAGAAGAATTCAATCCAGGGCCAGAGACGAGGCTTGATCGCTCAGAGCTTTTGTCTAACAAAGTTTTATTAAAGTATAAAGGAGATAGAGAAAGCTTCTGACATAGGCATCAGAAGGGGGCAAAAAGAGTACCCCCCTGCTAGTCTTTAGCTGGATGTTATATAGTTATCAGCAGTCTGTTAATGAAAGAAAGGAACGTCTCACAACCTAGAATGGCACCAGGCCCCTCACCCATAGGATGTATTTTGGGATAATCTTGGCTCCAAATGGTTCATCTTGGGCCATAAAAGGATTAACTTGAATCTTGAAGAAGGGCAGAGCACCATACAAATAGTGTTATTTACATAGATTAGAGGAACAATATCAGAGTATAACATACTGGTTTATCAAGTAGGTTCTGAGCCAAAAGGCAGAACCGACTTGAAGATAGAGTTTGGGGTAAAAGCATAGTACATTAGCAAAGCCTAAGATAAACATTTCCATAAGAAAAAGGCATTTGTTAACTTCAGGTGAAACCAGGTGTCATGGCAACACAGAATTTTAAGAGAAACCTCCTTTTAAATTTGTATAGAGAAGGGAAAAAATATCACTACTTTGTTTCCTCTTGCCGCTAAAGAGAGATAAAAATGTCTGACACTTGCAGGCTATTTCCTCCATTTGGGGAGCCCTGGCCTTCCTGCCTGTTACCCTCTCATGAATCTCTCCTGTATAATCTGAATCAATCACTCCAGGGATAATTGTAAGACCTTGCATAGCTGAGGAGCTTCTGCCTAATATAATTGCTACTAAGCCTGTTGGTAATGGACCTTTAACCCCTGTAGGGATTTTTATAGAAGGACTACCTGGTGTTAGTGTTGTTGAGGTGGTGGAACTGAGGTCCAGTCCTGCACTGCCTGTGGTTGCTCTGATGAGTTTTGCAATGGGACGAAGGGTATGAATGGTTTCAATGTCATTGCCCCAACCGTTGTTGGGGCCTGAGGCTGGCCCCTCAATCCGTTTCCTGACTGCTGGTCAGGAACTAGCAAGGTTCCATTTTTCTGGACTTTTGATCTGCAGTCCTTTGCCCAGTGATATCCCTTCTGACAATGAGGGCAAGGAGTCTTAGGGAGATTAGGAGTCACAGCCTGGGAGGCAGGATTTGGCAGAGAAGAACCAGCTGTTTTGGGGGGGCAAGCACGGATAAAGTGCTCCTCCCAGCCACAAGAAAAGCAGGCTTTGGACAAGCTAGTATTCTGGCCTTGATTATTGGAATAATTTTTTGATGGGTTATTCTTGCCTGTAAAAAAAGGATTGAACTGTCTGCTGATAAGAATTTCCTGTTTTGGCTGCAGCTATGGCAACGTCCTGCATCATTGCTGGTCCTACATCTGCACATTGCCTGATGTAATCTCCTATTTCCCCAGATTTCTTTTATAGGATGTAGGATGGCCTGGCAGGTAGAATTAGCATTTTCAAATGTCAGTTGTTTTATCAATATTTCAGCTGCCTCATTACTAGAAATTACTCTGTGAACTCCCTCCATAAGTCGTGATATAAAGTCCTCATATGGCTCTTCTGGTTTTTGTTTAATGTTTGAAAAGGAAGAGGTTGATTCTTTTCCTTGAGGCAATAATTGCCAGGCCCCAAGGGCTCAGGCTGTTACCTGTTCTAAAGTCCTTTTGTCTAGACCCATCTGATCTCTAAGTGTTCCAAATTCATTAATTCCTGGCAGCATTTCCCTTACAATGTATTGGGGGCCATGTCTGCAGTTAGTACTGGCCTGCTTTTGGACGAGGTCTTCATATTCAGCTCTCCAAAGTATATATTGCCCTCCAGATAAACAAGCCTTAGCAATTGTTTTCCAATCATGAGGTGTCATCCATATGACCACCAAGGCCTCTAACAATGTCAAAGTGTATGGGGCTGTAGCCCCATATAAGGCACAAGCCTGTTTGAGTTCTTTTATCATTTTCATTGGAAGGGGTTCCCAGGAGGGGACCTCTCTCTCACCCCATTCCTCAAATATTATGGGAAAACAAGCCTCAAGGTGGGGATCAAATTCATCCTCAGGGCTAGAGAGAACCCTTATCCGGGAAACTCCTAGCAGAGGCCCCTTACCCCCATAAGGGGCGGGGAGTCATGGGGGGACTGGAACGTCCCATGTTTTTCCTTTCCTGTTCCAGGGATCCTTTAACTGTCTTATGTTTAAATCTTACAGATGGTCTGAATGGGGATATTTCTCTTAAGCTCTTAGGAGCATCTTTAGCTAAAAAGAACCAATCCTCATCAGAATGATATCGAGCTGCTGCTTCCTCTAAATCTTCCTCATCCTGAGGGGAAAGCTGGTCTTTCTTTTCATCTCTATTCTCAGTATGACTATTGGTGCCCATAGCAGCTATCATAGCTTAATTGTTGATAGCTAGGTATAGCCTCTTCATTTTCACTTTCCTCTTTAACATGTACCTTTTCAGATTTGTGAGCAGGGTCTAAAGCATCTCTAATCATATTCCATAAGGAAAAGGTAGCAGTGGCACGTTTTCCAGACCATGCTAAGTGTAATAAGTTTTTAGCTATTTTCCTACCTTTCCCCAAGTATCTAGGTTAACAGTGCCTTTTTCTGGAAACCAAGGACATTGCTCTTGTACAAATGTAAAAAAGGATTGAATATTAGCTTTCTTAACCTTAATTCCTCTTTTAACAAGTGAAAAATTACTCCTATAAAGAGCTGTCGTTCTTTTGACTTGTTGTAACCCACGTCAGTGATTTCTATCCTTCAAAGAAAGATTCAACACTACCCACTCCTACTCACCCTATCAATCTTATGCAGGACTGTATGCGACACCCTGAGTGGGGTCCTAGCTGTCCCGAAAAACTGCAATGGAGGAGATTATCTTCAGGTGTCCCTGTTCTGGGCACCACTTACCGGGGACCAGCCCCAGCAGGATCCAGGGGTACCCTCAGGAGAGATGGTGTGGGCAAGAGACACAGAGAGAGACAGAGGGAGAATGAATGTTGCAGTTAAGAAAATAGAGGAGAGGAAGAGGTTGATATTCCTTGGTTTACACAGAAAGCCAATAAAGCCCATGCATGGGACTTGCTCTGTTCACGAAGGCCTCAGGTGCCCTCTCAATGGGGCGAAGGCGCAGAGCACCTTCCCGAGAGGGTCTTAGAAGCCTGGGCAGGAAAGTAAATTCAGAGGGCCTCTGTGCTCCAGGGGATCAACCTGAAAAAGAAAGAGAAAGAGAAAGAATGACACGGGGAGACCTAGCCTCAGTGAGCAAGGCCCACAACTTTATTTTCAAAAGGAGCTTTTATACCTTAAGTTGTACATAGAGAATAATGGAAGATGCAGAGTCATGCAGGGTCAGCAGTCCTGACCCTCTTGAGACCAGGCTTTCTTTCTGCATACCTTTCCATTTACAAAGGTCTTAGGTGATTTACATCATCTTCTGGTCAGGAGGCCTGATAACATTTTATGACTCTTTCTTCTGATAAAGTTTAATCAGCCAAAAAATTACTTTCTCTAAAGATGATTTTTCTAAAGACTAGCGCCATTTTCTGAAAGCACTAGATAAAGTTGCATTCCTATAGGGCAAAGGTGCAGTGGGCTATAACAAAGAAAGTATTTATTAACTCAAGGTATAATGTTGTTACTACCAAGGCTACTACTTGTATTTCTATATATCAACTATATTAATTAATGCACTCCCAGGCACACAACCAAAGATACGAAAACTTAGCAGCAAGCATTGGTTCAACAATGAAACCCTCCACCAGTATTACTCTAAAAATTTTAGCTCCTCGAAAGGCTCTATATTTTTAGAAAGTTTTAAGCTTCCCATGCTTCTTGTGGTTAGGAGACTGTGAACAATTACAGGTGTGGTTGTAAAAGTCCGGATAAACCTGTCAGGCAAGTTAGAGAGCCATCAGAGGGGTTTGAATTGAAACACTCCTATCATGCCAGGAGACTTATTAACTAGAGCCCTAGGTTGATTTTCTCCAGATAAAGGTGGTCAGGGATAGCCCCCTGTTAAGGTCAGAAGAGTTTAGTGAGAGACATAAAATAGTAAGACAGACAGATTCTGGCTTGGGGGTAGATGCTTGAACAGTTCCAGGGGGTCCCTCAAGTCCTGATCCGCCTTGCCTGTCAGGTCTCTTCTGCATGACCTTGTCATGGCTTGGATCTCCTGTGCTGGCTCCGAGCACTCGAGATTCCCCCTTAAGGAGAATTGAGGCCTGATTGCCCTGCCGTGACTCGAGCGCAATCCCGCACTCACCCTTGCAACTTGAGTAGAGACTGGACTTCCCTGGGGCAACACGAGAGGCTCCTTGAGTTCCCCATCATAACGAGAGAAACCCCAAACTTCCTGCCGCAACTCGAGAAAAACCACGAAATTCCCCCGTCATGGCGAGATGATGCCCTTCTCTTCCTGCAGGGCCTAGAGAGCAATCCTGAGTTCTCTCACAAAACTCGATTGGAGGCTTGACTCCCTTTAGGCCACTCAAAGGTCTCCAAGAGATACCTATCGCACATTGACAGGAGAGCAGAATTCTTGGCTTCAATTCAAGACAAGGCCTGACTCCTCAGGTGAACCGTGAATGCAACCCCAATATGCCTGTCGCCATTGGAGAGGAACCCAGAGATTCTGGGCACAATTCTTGATGAGGCCTATTTCCCCTGCAGTGACTTGAGAGGAATCCCAAGGTTCCCGTCACAACTTGATATGAGACCTGACTTCCCTGAGACAATCTGATCGGGACCCTGGGTTCCTCTCTGCAACTCAATAGCAACATCAAACTTCCCACCAAGCTTCAGGAAAAGACATGGCATTCTCCCCTCAATGCGAGATGAGGCCCTTTCCCACTGCAGCATCTCAAGGGAAATCTCATGTTCCCTCTCGAAACTTGAAACGGTACTTGACACCCTTTATGCAACTCGAGAAGTTCCCTAACATACCTGTCCTCACTTGAGAAAAACACCGAGTTTCCCGGCACAATTCAATCTGAGCCCCATTTCCCCTCCTCATCTCGAGATGAGGGTCGATTCCCCTGCTTTGTCTGGAAAGGAATCCCAACGTTCCCAACGCACCTCAAGAGGAGGCTGGCCTCACATTGAAACTCAAGAGTCATCCTCATAGGTCCAAGAGACACCAGTTCCCCATTCTCTCGAGATAAGGACTGATGCCCCTGCACCGATTCAAAAGTAAGCCCGAGTATCAAGTCACAACAGGAAGAGGCAATGACACCCCAGTTGCATCTTCCACAAAAAGCTGCAGGTTCCAAATACTACTCGACAAGAACCCTGACACCCCATTAACAACTCAAGAAGCAAGCAGAGTTCCTTGTCTCAATAGAAAACGAGGCCTGACTCCCCTGTTCAGACTCCACTTATTTACCGAGATCAATGTCAGAAATGGAGAAGGACCCTGAGTTTCCCACCTCAACTCGACATGAGGCCCTATTCCATTGCACTGGCCCCAGAGGAATTCCCAGAGGCCCCTTACAACTCCAAAGTATTCCTGACTTCCCATAGGCACCATGAGAAGCTCCTTGAGGTCACCGTCGCAACTCGAGGGAACCCAAAGTTTCCTTCTGCAACTCGAGAAAAACCTCGAGATTCCCCCTTCAAGGCGAATTGAGGCCCTATTGCCCTGCCGTGACTCGAGCGTAATCCGGCACTCCCCCCTTGCAACTCGAATGAAGACTGGACTTCCCTGGGACAACAAGAGAGGCTCCCTGAGTTCCCCATCATAAATTGAGAGAAACCCCAAACTTCCCACTGCAACTCGAGAAAAACCACGAGATTCCCCCATCATGGCGAGATGAGGCCCTTCTTTTCCTGCAGGGCCCAGAAAGCAATCCCAAGTTCCCTCTCAAAACTCGATAGCAGGTTTGACTCCCTTTAAGCCACTCAAAGGACTCCAAGAGATACCCATCATACATCGAGAGGAGAGCAGAATTCTTGACTTCAATTCGAGATAAGGCCTGACTCCCCAGGTGAACCTTGAACACAACCCTGAGATGCCTGTCACCATTGGGGAGGAACTCAAAGATTCTGGACACAATTCTTAATGAGGCCTATTTCCCCTGCTGTGACTTGAGAGGAATCCTGAGGTTCCCGTCATGACTCGATATGAGACCTGACTTCCCTGAGTCAATCAGATCGTCACCCTGGGTTCCTTGCCACAACTCGATAGCAACACCAAACTTTCTGTCAAGCCTCGGGAAAAACCATGGGATTCTCCCCTCAACGTGAGATGACGCCCTTTCCCACTGCAGCATCTCGAGGGAAATCCCACATTCCCTCTTGAAACTTGAAACGGTACTTGACACCCTTTATTCATACTCACAGAAAACTAGTCAATCAAATCACACTAGGATGACAGCCTTGTCTAACTCAATGAAACTAAGCCAAGCCTGCAGGACAACCCAGGACGGGTGGGTCATGGTGGAGAGGTCTGACAGAATGTTTTCCGTGGGAGTAGGGAATGGCAAACCACTTCAGTATTCTTGCCTTGAGAACCCCATGAACAGTAAAGAAAAGGCAAAATAATAGTATACTTAAAGAGGAACTCCCCAGATCAGTAGGTGCCCAATATGCTACTGGAAAGGAGTGAAGGGATGGAGCCAAAGCAAAAACAATATCCAGCTGTGGATGTGACTGGTGATAGAAGCAAGGTCCGATGCTGTAAAGAGCAATATAGTATAGGAACCTGGAATGTCAGGTCCATGAATCAAGGGAAATTGGAAGTGGTCAAACAGGAGGTGGCAAGAGTGAACATCAACATTCTAGGAATCAGCGAACTAAAATGGACTGGAATGGGTGAATTTAACTCAGATGACCATTATATCTACTACTGTGGGCAGGAATCCCTCAGAAGAAATGGAGTAGCCATCATGGTCAACAAGAGTCCGAAATGCAGTACTTGGATGCAATCTCAAAAACGACAGAATGATCCCTGTTCGTTTCCAAGGCAAACCATTCAATATCACAGTTATGCAAGTCTATGCCCCAACCAGTAATGCTGAAGAAGCTGAAATTGAACGGTTTTATGAAGACCTACAAGACCTTTTAGAACTAACACCCCAAAAAGATGTCCTTTTCATTATAGGGGACTGGAATGCAAAAGTAGGAAGTCAAGAAACACCTGGAGTAACAGGCAAATTTGGCCTTGGAATGTGGAATGAAGCAGGGCAAATACTAATAAAGTTTTGCCAAGAAAATGAACTAGTCATAGCAAACACCCTCTTCCAACAACACAAGAGAAGACTCTACACATGGACATCGCCAGATGGTCAACACTGAAATCAGATTGATTATATTATTTGTAGCCAAAGATGGAGAAGCTCTATACAGTCAACAAAAATAAGACCAGGAGCTGACCATGGCTCAGATCATGAACTCCTTATTACCAAATTCAGACTGAAATTGAAAAAAGCAGGGAAAACCACTAGACCATTCAGGTATGACCTAAATCAAATATCTTATGATGATACAGTGGAAGTGAGAAATAGATTTAAGGGCCTAGATCTGATATAGAGTGCCTGATGAACTATGGACTGAGGTTCATGACATTGTACAGGAGACAGGGATCAATATCATCCCCATGGAAAAGAAATGCAAAAAAGCAAAATAGCTGTCTGGGGAGGCCTTACAAATAGCTGTGAAAAGAAGAGAAGTGAAAAGCAAAGGAGAAAAGGAAAGAAATAAGCATCTGAATGCAGAGTTCCAAAGAATAGCAAGAAGAGATAAGAAAGCATTCCTCAGCGATCAATGCAAAGAAACAGAGGAAAAGGACAGAATGGGAAAGACAAGAGATCTCTTCTAGAAAATTAGAGATACCAAGGGATCATTTCATGCAAAGATGGGCTTGATAAAGGACAGAAATGGTCTGGACCTAACAGAAGCAGAATATATTAAGAAGAGGTGGCAAGAATACACAGAAGAACTGTCCAAAAAAGATCTTCATGACCCGGATAATCACAATGGTGTGATCACTCATTTAGAGCCAGCCCTTCTGGAATGTGAAGTCAAGTGGGCCTTAGAAAGCATCACTATGAACAAAGCTAGTGGGGGAATTCCAATGGAGCTATTTCAAATCCTGAAAGGTGATGCTGTGAAAGTGCTGCATTCAATATGCCAGCAAATTTGGATAACTCAGCAGTGGCCACAGGCCTGGAAAAGGTTAGTTTTCATTCCAATCCTAAAGAAAGGCAATGCCAAAGAATGCTGAAACTACCACACAATTGCACTCATCTCACACACTAACTCCAAAGGAGATCTGACTTCCTTGAGGAAACAAGAGCAGGTCCCCCAGGTCCCCACACAACTCGAGAGGAACCCTAAGCTTCCCACTACAACTCGACTAAAATCGCAATATTATCCCCTCCACTTGAGATGAGGCCCTTTTATGCTGCAGCATTTCCAAAGATATCCCAAGTTCCCTCTTGGAATTCAAAAGGGTATTTGACACCCTTTATGAAACTCCAGAAGTTTCCCCAGAAATCTGTCCCCACTCGAGAGGAATGCCGAGTTTCCCGCCACAACTCAAGAAGATCCCCATTTTCCCCGCAACTCGAGATGAGGGTAGAACATTGCACCTCAAGGGGAGGCCGGTCTCAACTTGAAACTGGAGAGGAACCCGGGGGTCTTGTCATAATTTGAAAGACACGGATTTCCCCTTTCACTCGAGATAAGGCCTGATTCCCTTGCATGGATTCGAATGTCACCCTGAGAATCAACTGACAATACAAAGGGAGGACAGATACCCCTGTTGCAAATTTGGGAAAAGCCCCAGGTCCCCAATTCAATTCGACTGGAGGACTGAAACCACTTTTACAACTCGAGAGGAAAGCAGAGCTCCATGCCTCCACACAAGTAGAGTCCTGACTCCCTGTTTGAAACTGCATACACCCCAAAATCCACGTCAGAACAGGAGAGGAACCCTGAGGTTCCCGCCTCAACTCGAGATGAGGCCATCTTCCATTGCAGCGACCCCAGAGCAATCCACAGAGACCCCTCACAACTCAAAACTATTCATGACTATGCATGAGAACCATGAGAAGCTCACTGATGTCACCTTCGCAAATTGAGGGAACCCAATGTTTCCTGCCACAACTCGAGAAAGACCTCGAGTTTCCCCTTTCAACGAGAATTGAGGCTCGATACAACTGCTGTGACTCGAGAACAATCTCGTGCTCCCCCTCGCAACTCGAATGGAGACTGGATTTCCCTGGGGCAACACAAGAGGCTTCCTGATTTCCCAGTCATAATTCGAGAGAAACCCCAAACTTCCCTCTGCAACTTGAGAAAAACCACGAGATTACCCTGTCATGGCGAAATGAGGCACTTCTTTACCTGCAAGGCCTAGAGAGCAATCCAGAGTTTCCTCTCAAAATTCCATAAGAGGCTTCACTCTCTTTAGGCCATACGAAGGGGTCCAAGAGATACCTGTCGCAACTCGAGAGGAGAAAAGAGTTCTTGGCTTCAACTCGAGATGAGGCCTGACGACCCAGGTGAACCTTCAACGCAACCCGGGATCCCTGTCGCCACTGGCGAGGAACACAGAGTTGCTGGACACAAGTCTAGAGGAGGTTTATTTCCCCTGCAGTGACTTGAGAGGAATCCCAAGGTGCCCGTCACAACTCAATGAGAACTGACTTCCCTGAGGCAATAACAGCGGGTCCCTGAGGTCCACATCACAACTTGAGAGGAACCCCAAACTCCCCGCCAAGGCTCAGGAAAAACGATGGGATTCTCCCCTCAAAGCAAGATGAGGCCCTTTCCCACTGCAGCGGCTCAAGAGAAATGCCACATTCCCTCTCGAAACGGTATTTGACACCCTTTATGCAACTCAAGAAGTTCCCTGACATACCTGTCCCCACTCGAGAGGAACACCGAGTTTCCCGGCACAACTCAATCTGAGCCCTTTTCCCCTCTTCATCTCGAGATGAGGGTCGATTCCCCTGCTTTTTCTAGAAAAGAATCCCGACGTTCTCGTCGGGAGGCCGGTCTCACATTGAAACTCGAGAGGAACCCTCATGCATCATGCCACAATCCGAAAAACACTGATTTCCATACCCACTCAAGATACAGCCTGATGTCCCTGCACCGATTTGCATGTAACCCTGAGCATCAAGTCGCAACAGAAAGGGCCACTGACACCCCGGGGGCTCCACCAGAAAAAGCTGGAGGTTTCGAACACAACTCAACAAGAGGCCTGACACCCCATTAACAAATCAAGAGGCAAGCAGAGTTCCATGCCTCAACAAAAGATGAGGCTTGACTCCCCTGTTCAAACTCCACAGAAACCCCGAGATTGATGTCAGAAAAAGAGAGGAACCCTGAGGTTCCCACCTCAACTCGAGATGAGGCCTTATTTATCCCTGCAGTGACTTGAGAGGAATCCCGAGGTGCTCCTCGTAACTCCAAAGGAGATCTGACTTCCTTGAGGAAACACGAGGGCGTCCCCCAGGTCCCAGCGCAATTCGAGAGGAACCCTAAGCTTCCCACCACAACTCGACTAAAACCACGTAATTATCCCCTCCACGCAAGATGAGGCCCTTTTACACTGCAGCGTTTCCAAAGATATCCCACATTCCCTCTTGGAACTCGAAAGGGTATTTCACACTCTTCATAAAATCCCAAAAGTTTCGCCAGATACACGTCCCAACCCAAGAAAAATACCGAGTTTCCTGCCAAGACTCAAGAAGAGCCCCGTTTTCCCCCCTCAACTCGAGATGAGAGTCCATTCCCTTGCTTCGTCTCAAAAAGACTGTCGATGTGCAATGTCACACCTCAAGGGGAGGCTGGTCTCAACTTGAAACTGGAGAGGAACCCAGGGGTCTGGTCACAGTTTCAAAGACACAGATTTCCCCATCCACTCGAGATAAGGCCTGATTCCCTTGCACCGATTCGAATGTCACCATGAGAATCAACTCACAGCACGAAGGGTGGACTGATAACACAGTTTCAAATTCGAGAAAAGACCCAGGTCCCAAATTCAACTCGACTGGAGGTCTGAAACCTATTTTACAACTCGAGAGGAAAGCAGAGCTCCATGCCTCCACACAAGTCGAGACCTGACTCCTTGTTTGAAACTGCATCCACACCCCGAGACCTACATCAAAACAGGAGAGGAACCCTGAGGTTCCCACCTCAACTCGAGATGAGGCCCTCTTCCATTGCAGCACCCCCAGAGGAATTCCCAAAGGTCTCGCACAACTCAAAAATATTCCTGACTTCCCTTAGGCACAAGAGAAGCTCCCTGAGGACACTGTCGCTACTCGAGGGAACCCAAAGTTTCCTTCTGCAACTCGAGAAAGACCTAAAGATTCCCCCTTCAAGGCGAATTGAGGCTCAATTGCCCTGTGGTGACTCGAGTGCAATTCTGCACTCTCCCTGGAAACTCGAATGGAGACTGGACTTTCCTGGGGCAACATGAGAGGCTCTCTGATTTCCCGGTCATAACTCAAAAGAAACCCCAAACTTTCTGCCACAACTCAAGAAAAACCACGAGATTCCCCTGTCTTGGTGAGATGAGGCCCTTCTTTTCCTGCAGGACCTAGAGAGCAATCCTGAGTTCCCTCTCAAAACTCCATAGGAGGCTTCACTCCCTTTAGGCAACTCAAAGAGCTCCAAGAGATACCCATCACAACTCGAAAGGAGAGAAGAGTTCTTGCCTTCAACTCGAGACAAGGCCTGACACCCCAGGTGAACCTTGAACACAACCCCGAGATCCCTGTCGCCACTGAGAGGAACACGGAGTTTCTGGACACAAGTCTAGATGAGGCCTATTTCCATTGCAGTGACTTAGAGGAATCCCCAGGTGCCCCTCACAACTCAAAATGAGACCTGACTTCCCTGAGGCAATATCAGCGGGACCCTGAAGTCCACATCACAACTCAAGAGGAACCTCAAACTTCCCGCCAAGCCTCGAGAAAAACCATGGGGTTCTCCCCTCAAAGCGAGATGAGGCCCTTTCTCACTGCAGCGGCTCAAGAGAAATGTCACGTTCCCTCTCGAAACTCAAAACGATATTTGACACCCTTTTTGCAACTCAAGAAGTATCCCCAACATACCCGTCCCCACTCGAGAGGAACACCAAGTTTCCTGGCACAAATCAATCTGAGCCCCTTTTCCCCTCCTCATCTCGAGATGAGGGTCAATTCCTCTGCTTTGTCTAGAAAGGAATCCCTACGTTCCCATCACACCTCAAGAGGAGACTGGTCTCACACTGAAACTCAAGAGGAACCCTCGTGCAAGGTGCCACAATCCGAAGGACACCGATTTGCCCACCCACTAGAGATAAGACCTGATGCGCTTGCACCAATTCGAATGTAACCCCAAGCATCAAGTCACAACATGAAGGGCCACTGACACTTTGGGGGCTTCCACCAGAAAAAGCTGCAGGTTCGAAATACAACTCGACAAGAGGCCTGACACCCCATTAACAACTCGAGAGGCAAGCAGAGTTCCATGCCTCAACACAAGATGAGGCCTACCTCCCCTGTTGAAATTCTGCAGTAACCCTGAGATCAATGTCAGAAAAGGAGAGGAACCCTAAGGTTCCCACCTCAACTCTAGATGAGACCCTATTCATCCCTGCAGTGACACAAGGGGAATCCTGAGGTGTCCCTCACAACCCCAAAGGAGATCTGGCATCCCTGAGGAAACATGAGTGGGTTCCCCAAGTCCCCACGCAACTCGAGAGGAACCCTAATCTTCCCGCCATAACTCGATAAAAACCGTGAAATTATCCACTTCACAGGAGTTGAGGCCTTTTTATGCTGCAGTGTTTCCAAAAGAGTCCCACGTTCCCTCTTGCAACTTGAAAGAGTAATTGACACCCTCTATGAAACTCCGGAAATTTCACCAGATACCCATCTCCACTCAACAGGAATGCCAAGTTTCCTGCCAAGACTCAAGAAGAGCCCCGTTTTCCCCTCCTCAACTCGAGATGAGGGTCCATTCCCCTGCTTCGTCTAGAAAGGAATGCCGACATCCAACATCACACCTCAAGGGAAAGCCGGTCTCAACTTGAAACTGGAGAGGAACCCGGGGGTCTTGTCACAATTCCAAAGACACGGATTTACCCATCCACTCGAGATAAGGTCTGATTCCCTTGCACCAATTCGAATGTCACCATGAGAATCAACTCACAACACGAAGCATGGACTGATACCCCGGTTGCAAATTAGAGAAAAGCCCCAGGTCCCAAGTTGAACCCTGCTAGAGACCTGAAACACGTTTTACAACTCGAGAAGAAAGCAGAGCTCCATGCCTCCACACAAGTTGAGACCTGATTCCCTGTTTGAAACTGCATACACGCCCCAAGATCCACATCAGAACAGGAGAGGAACCCTGATGTTCCCACCTCAACTCAAGATGAGGCCCTCTTCCATTGCACTGACCCCAGAGGAACCCCGAGAGGCCCCTCACAACTCAAAAGTACTCCTGACTTCCCATAGGCACCATAAGAAGCTCCCTGAGGTCACCATCACAACTCGAGGGAACACAAAGTTTCCTGCCACAACTCGAGCAAGACCTCGAGATTCCCCCTTCAAGGCAAATTGAGGCCCGATTGCCCTGCCAGGACTGGAGCGCAATCCTGTGCTCCCCCTCGCAACTGGAATGGAGACTGGACTTCCCTGGGGCAACACAAGAGGCTCCCTGAGTTCCCCATCATAAACTGAGAGAAACCCCAAACTTCCCACCGCAACTCTAGAAAAACCACGAGATTTCCCCATCTTGGCGACATGAGGCCCTTCCTTTCCTCCAGAGCCTAGAAAGCAATCCCGAGTTCCCTCTCAAAACTCTTGAGGAGGTGTCACTCACTTTATGCCACTCAAAGGGCTCCAAGAGATACCCGTCGCAACTCAAGAGGAGAGCAGAGTTCTTGGCTTCAACTCGAGATGAGGCTTCACGACCCAGGTGAACCTTGAACGCATCCCCAAGATCCCTGTCACCACTGGA
Source organism: Damaliscus lunatus (assembly GCA_006408505.1). NCBI lineage: Eukaryota > Metazoa > Chordata > Mammalia > Artiodactyla > Bovidae > Damaliscus > Damaliscus lunatus. The sequence continues at coordinate 177,177 of SJXP01000979.1, forward strand.
GAGGAACATGGAGTTTCTGGACAAAAGTCTAGATGAGGCCTATTTCCCCTGCAGTGACTTGAGAGGTATCCCGAGGTACCCATCACAACTCGAAATGAGACCTGACTTCCCTGAGGCAACACCAGTGGGACCCTGAGGTCCACGTCACAACTCAAAAGGAACTCCAAACTTCCCGCCAAGCCTCGAGAAAAACCATGGAATTCTCCCCTCAAAGCGAGATGAGGCCCTTTCCCACTTCAGCGTCTCAAGAGAAATGCCACATTCCCTCTCGAAACTCGAAACGGTACTTGATACCCTTTATGCAACTCAAGAAGTTCCCAGACATACCTGTCCCAACTGGAGAGGAACACTGAGTTTCCTGGTACAACTCAATCTGAGCCCCTTCCCCCCTACCTTCCATCTCGAGATGAGGGTCCATTCCCCTGCTTTGTCTAGAAAGGAATCCCGATGTTCCCTTCACACGTCAAGAGGAAGCCAGTTTCACATTGAAACTTTAGAGGAACTCTCTTTCTTTGTGCCACAATCCAAAAGACACCGATTTCCCTACCCACTTGAGAAAAGGCCTGATGCCACGGCACCAATTCGCATGTAACCCCGAGCATCCAGTCACAACATGAAGGACCACTGACACCCCAGTGGCATCCTCCAGAAAAAGCTGGAGGTTTCAAACACAACTCGATAAGAGGCCTGACACCCCATTAACAACTTGAGAGACAAGTGGAGTTCCATGCCTCAACAAAAGACAGGGCCTGACTCCCCTGTTCAAACTCCACAGAAACCCCAAGATCAATGTCAGAAATGGAGAGGAACTCTGAGGTTTCTGCCTCAACTCTAGATGAGGCCCTATTCATCCCTGCAGCAACGCGAGAGGAATACCCGGGTGCCCCTCACAACCCCAAAGGAGATATGACTTCCCTGAGGAAACACGAGCAGGTCCCCCAGGTCCCCACGCAACTCGAGAGGAACCTTAATCTTCCCACCACAACTGGACAAAAACCACGAAATTCTACCCTCCACGTGAGATAAGGCCCTTTTACGCTGCAGCATTTCAAAACATATCCCACGTTCCCTCTTGGAACTCGAAAAGGTATTTGACACTCTTTATAAAATTCCAGAAGTTTCCCCAGATACACATCCCCACTCAAGAGAAACACCGAGTTTCCCACCACAGCTCAAGAAGAGCCCCGTTTTAGCCTCCTCAACTCGAGATGAGGGTCGATTCCCCTGCTTTGTCTGGAAAGGAATGTTGATGTCCAAAGTCGCACCTCAAGGGGAAGCAGGTCTCAACGTGAAACTGCAGAGGAACCCGGGGGTCTTGTCACAGTTTGAAAGACAATGATTTCCCCATCCACTCGAGATAAGTCCTGATTCTCTTGCACTGATTCGAATGTCACCATGAGAATCAACTCACAGCACGAAGGGTGGACTGATAACACAGTTTCAAATTCGAGAAAAGACCCAGGTCCCAAATTCAACTCGACTAGAGGTCTGAAACCCCTTTTACAACTCGAGAGGAAAGCAGAGCTCCATGCCTCCACACAAGTCGAGACCTGATTCCCTGTTTGAAATGGCATACACCCCCAGATCCACGTCAGAACAGGAGAGGAACCCTGAGGTTCCTGCCTCAAGATGAGGTCCTCTTTCATTGCAGCAATCCCAGAGGAATGCCCAGAGGCTCCTCACAACTCAAAAGTATTCCTAACTTCCCATAGGCACCATGAGAAGCTCCCTGAGGTCACCATCGCAATTCGAGGGAACACAAAGTTTCCTGCCCCACTCAAGCAAGACCTCGAGATTCCCCCTTCAAGGAGAATTGAGGTCCAATTGCCCTGGCATGATTCAAGAGCAATCCTCCCCTTCCCCTCGCAACTGGAATGGAGATTGGACTTCCCTGAGGCAACACGAGAGGCTCCCTGAGTTCCCCATCATAACTTGAAAGAAACCCCAAACTTCCCACCACAACTCTAGAAAAACCATGAGATTCCCCTGTCATGGCGAGATGAGGCCCTTCTTTTCTTGCAGAGCCTAGAGAGCAATCCCGAGTTCCCTCTCAAAACTCCGTAGGAGGCTTCAGTCCCTTTATGCCACTCAAAGGGCTCCAAGAGACCGGTTGCAACTCTAGAGGAGAGCAGAGTTCTTGGCTTCAACTCGAGACGAGGCCTGACTCCGCAGGTGAAACTTGAAAGCAACCCCAAGACGCATGTCACCACTGGAGAGGAACATGGAATTGCTGGACACAAGTCTAGATGAGGACTATTTCCCCTGCAGTGACTTGAGAAGAATCCTGAGATGCCCGTCACAACTTGAAATGAGACCTGACTTCCCTGAGGCAATACCAGCAGGACCCTGAGGTCCATGTCGCAATTCGAAGGAACCTCAAACTTCCCGCCAAGCCTCGAGAAAAATCACAGGATTCTCCCCTCAATGGGAGATGAGGCTCATTCCGACAGCAGCAGCTCAAGAGAAATCCCCGTTCCCTCTGGAAACTCGAAACGTTACTTGACAACCTTTATGCAACTCAAGAAGTTCCCAGACACACCCGTCTCCACTCGAGAGGAACACTGAGTTTCCCACCACGAATCAAGAAGAGTTCCTTTTTCCCCTCCTCATCTCAAGATGAGGGTCCATTCCCCTGCTTCATCTGGAAAGGAGTCCTGACATTCCCGTTGCACCTCAAGAGGAGGTCAGTTTCACCTTGAAACTTGAGCGGAACTCCTGGCGTCATGCCACAATTTGAAAAGACCCCCAATGTCCCCATCCAATCGAGATAAGGCCTGATTCCCCAGCAATGACTCAAATGAAACACCGAGTATCAACTCACAACACGAAGGGAGGACTTACAGCCCTTTGACACCACCAAAAATAGACCCAGATCCATACCACAACTCGACAGGAGACCTGACATCCCTTTTACACCTCGAGAGGAAAGCAGAGTTCCGTGCCTCAACATGAGAGGACGCCTGACTCCCCAGGGGAAACTTAGTATGAACCCCGAGGTCCATGTCAGAACTGGAGTGGAATGCTGAGTTTCCCACCTCATCTCGAGATGAGGACCTATTCCCCTGCACCAACTCGAGAGGACTCCCGAGAGTCCCCTCACAACTCGAAAGGATTCCAGACTTCCCAGAGACAACATGAGAGGCTCCCTGAGGTCCCTGTCACAACTCTAGGGAACCCATACTTACTGCCACAACTTGGAAAACATCTTGAGATACCCCCTTAAATTGAATTGAGGCCGGATTCCCCCGGCATGCCTACAGAGCAATCCCGTGTTCTCCCTCACAATTCGAATGGAGACTTCACTTCCCTGAGGCAACACGAGAGGCTCCCTGAGCTCCCCGTTGTAAATGGAGAGGAATCCCAAGCTTCCAGCTTCAACTCAAGAAAAACCATGAAATTCCCCTGTCATTGGGAGATGAGGCCCTTGTTTCCTGCAGCGCCTAGAGAGCAGTCCCAGGTTCCCTCTCAAAACTCGTCAGGAGGCAACTCAAGGGGGCGCAGAGATCCCTTTCACAAGTCGAGATGAAACCCAAGGGTGCTGCTACAACTCGAAAAGAGCCCCGTGTTTCCCACCTCAGCTGGAGATGAGGGCCTATTCCCTGCTTCAACCCAAGAGGAATTCCAACTTCCCCTGGCTCCACAAGAGGAGGCCAGTCTCACCTACTTAAACTCGAGTGGAACCCCGTGGATCCTGCTGAAAGGAAAAAGGATACCGAGTTCCCTCTCAACTCGAGAGAAGTCCTGATTCGCCAGCACTGGCTCCAATGGAACACCGAATATCCACTCACAATATGATGGGAGGATTGACTCCTCTGCTGATCCTCTTCAAAAAGCCCAAATTACCCACCTGAACTCGACAGGAGACTTGACACCCCTTTTATAACTCGAGAGGAAAGCAGAGTTCCATCCCTCAAAACGAAACGAAGCCTGACTCCCTAGTTGAACCTTGATCGGAACCCAGAGATCCCTGTCGCCACTGGAGTGGAACACTGAGTTTACTGAGTGAACTCTAGATACGGCCATATTCGCTGGCAGCAACTCCAGAGGAATCCCGACGTGGCCCTAGAATCTCTAAAAGAGACCTGACTTCTGTGAGGCAACACTAGCAGGACCCTCCATTCCCAGGCACAACTCAAAGGAACCCCAAGCTTCCCGCCACAACTCAAGAAAAACCATGAGATTCTCCCCTCAATGCAAGATGAGGCCCTTTTCCAGAGCAGTGTCTCCAGATAAATCCCATGTTCACTCTTGAAACTCGAAAGGGTACCTGATACCCTTTAGGCAACTCAAGAAGTTCCTGGTGATACCCTTCCCATTTGAGAGAAACACGGAGTTTCACACTACAACTCAAGAAGAGCCCCATTTTCCCCACCTCAACTAGAGATTAGGGTCGTTTCCACTGCGTCCTTGTTAACGGAATCCAGACGTACCTGTCGCACCTCAAGAGGAGGGCCGTCTCACCTTGAAACTCAAGAGCATCCCGGCAAGTCGTGCCTCAATTCGAAAAAGCCACGACTGCCACATCCACCCCAGATAAGCCTGACTCCCCTGCGCTGACTCGACTATAACTCCAGGTATCAACTCAAAACACTAAGGGATGTCTGACAGCCTTGTGGCACCTTGAGAAAAAGCCCCAGATCCCTATGTCAACTCGACAGGAAGCCTGACACCCCTCTTACACATCGAAAGGAAGGCGAAATTCCATGTTTCAACACCAGAAGACTCCTGACTCCCCATTGAAACTCCATAGGAACCCGAAGATCCATGTCAGAAAGGGAGAAGAACCCTGAGGTTCTGGCCTCGACGTGAGATGAGGCCATATGCCCCTGCTAGATGGGAGAGGAATGCCAAGAGGTCCCTTGCAACTCAAATGGAGACTTGACTTTCCTGAGGTTCATGAGCTGCTCCCTGAAGTCTCCATCACAACTCGACAGGAAACCCAATTTCCTGCCACAATTCGATGAAAATCAGGAGATCTCACCTCGACACCAGATGAGGCCCTTTTCTGCTGCAGAATCTAGAGGGACATCACAACATCCCTCTACAAAACTGAAAGACACTTTAGGCAACTCAAGAAGTTAACCGACATACCCGTCTCCACTCGAGAGGAACACCGAGTGTCCCGCCACAATTCAAGAAGAGCCCCAGTTTTCCTTCCTCATCTAGAGATGAGGGTCCATTCCCCTGCTTCTTCTGGAAAGGAATCCCGACATTCCCATCACACCTCAAGAGGACGCCGGTCTCACTTTGAAACTCGAGAGGAACTCCAGGGGTCGTGCCACAATTTGAAAAGACCCCGATGTTCCACCCACTCAAAATAAGGCCTGATTCCCCTGCAATGACTCAAATGAAACCCCAAGTATCAACACACAACACGAAAGGAGGACTGACAGCCTTGTGGCACCTATAGAAATAACTCCAGATCCCTATCTCAACTAGACAGGATGCCTGACACCCCTTTTACACCTCAAGAGGAAAGCAAAGTTCCACACCTCAACATAAGAGGACGTTTGACTCCCCACAATAACCTTAGTAGGAACCCGGAGATCAATGTCAGAACTGGAGTGGAATGCTGAGTTTCCCACCTCAACTCGATATGCGGACCTATTTTCCTGAACCAACTCGAGAGGACTCCCAAGAGGCCCCTCACAACTAGAAAGGATTCCTGAGTTTCCAGAGACAACATGAGAGGCTCCCTGAGGTCCCCGTTGTGACTCGAGGGAACCCAAACTTCCTGCTGCAACTCGAGAAACGCCTTGAGGTTCCCCCTTCAATTGAATTGAGGCCAGATTCCCCTGACATGATTACAGAGCAATCCCGTGCTCCCCCTCGCAATTCGAATGGAGACTTGACTTCCCTGAGGCAACATGAGAGGCTCCCTGAGTTCCCCGTTGTAACTGGGGAGGAATCCCATGATTCCCACCTCAACTCAAGAAAAACCACGAGATTCCTCCAAAAATGCGAGATGAGGCCCTTGTTTCCTGCAGCGTATAGAGAACAGTCCCAGGTTCTCTCTCACAACTAGACAGGAGGCTTGACAGCCTTCATGCAACTCAAGGGGGCCCAGAGATCCCCATCACAAGTCGAGATGAAACCCAAGGCTACAACTCGAGAAGAGCCCCATGTTTCCCACCTCAGCTGGAGATGAGGGCCCATTCCCTGCTTCAACCCAAGAGAAATCTCAACTCCCCTTGGCGCCACAAAAGGAGGCAGGTCTTACCTGCTGAAACTCGAGTGGAACCCCGTGTGGATCCTGCTGCAAGGAAAAAGGACATCGAGTTTCCCCTCAACTCGAGAGAAGTCCTGATTCCCCAGCACTGGCTCCAACGGAAAACTGAGTATCCCCTCACAACATGATGAGAGGATTGACTCCCCTGCTGATCCTCTTCACAAAGCCCAAATTACCCGCCTGAATTCGACAGGAGACTTGACAGCCCTTTTATAACTCGAGAAGAAAGCAGAATTCCATGCCTCAAAACGAAACGAAGCCTGACTCCCTAGTTGAACCTTGATCAGAACTTGGATATCCCTGTCGTTACTGGAGAGGAACACTGAGTTTACCAACTGAACTCTAGATATGGCCATATCCGCCCGCAGCGACTCGAAAGGAATCCCGATGTGCCCCTAGAAACTCGAAAATAGATCTAACTTCTCTGAGGCAACACGAATGGGACCTGGAGTTCCCAGGCGCAACTCGACAGAACCCCCATCTTCCTGCCAAAACTCGAGAAAAACCATGAGATTCTCCCCTCAATGCAAAATGAGGCCCTTTTCCAGAGCAGTATCTCCAGATAAATCCCATGTTCACTCTTTTTTTAAAAAATTTTATTTTATTACTATTATTTTTTGTCTTACTTTACAATATTGTATTGGTTTTGCCATACATCAGCATGAATCCACCATGAGTGTACACATGTTCCCAATCGTGAACCCCTCTCCCACATGTTGAACCTCGAAAAGTTACTTGACTGCCTTTATGCAACTCAAGAACTTCCCCAAGATACCCTTCCCCACTCAAGAGTAACACCGAGTTTCATGCTGTAACTCAAGAAGAGCCTCATTTTCCCCAACTCAACTCGAGATTAGGGTGGATTCCCCTGTGTCATTGGTAAAGGAATCCCGGCATACCCATCGCACCTGTAGAGGAGGCTGGTCTCACCTTGAAACTCGAGAGCATCCCCGCGAGTCATGCCTCAATTCAAAAAGACCAAGATTTCCATACCCACCCCAGATAAACCTGATTCCTCTGCACTGGCTCGACTATAACCCCGAGTATCAACTCAAAACACGAGGGGATGTCTGACAGCCTTTTGGCACTTTGAGAAAAAGCCCCAGATCCCTATGTCAACTCGACGAAGCCTGACACCCCTTTTACACCTCCAGAGGAAGACGGAATTCCATGCATGTCTCAACACCAGAAGAGGCCTGACTCCCCTTTGAAACTCCATAGGAACCCCGAGATTCATATCAGAACAGGAGATGGACACTGAGGTTTCGGCCTCAACTCGAGATGAGGCCATATGCTGCTGCACGACTGGAGAGGAATACCGAGAGGCCCCTCTCAACTCGAATGGAGACTTGACTTTCCTGAGGCAACATGAGTGGCTCCCTGAAGTCCTCATCACAAGGTGAGAGGAACCCCAATTTTCCAGCCATGGCTCAAGAAAAACCACAAGATTCTCCCCTAAACTCGAGATGATGCCCTTTTCCGCTGCAGCGTCTGGAGGGAAATCACACCATCCCTCTTGAAACTTGAAAGGGTACTTGACTCCCTTTAGGCAACTCAAGGTGTTCCCCAACATACCCATCTCCACTTGAGAGAAACATTGAGTTTCCCACCACGACTCAAGAAGAGTCCCATTTTATCCTCCTCATCTCAAGATGAGGGTCCATTCCCCTGCTTTGTCTGGAAAGGAATCCCAACGTTCACTTCACACCTCAAAAGGAGGCCGGTCTCACCTTGAAACTCTAGAGGAACTCCAGGGGTTGTCACAATTCGAAAAGACACCAATGTCCCCACCCACTCGAGATAAGGCCTGATTCCCCTGCAACGAATTGAATGGAACCCAGAGTATCAACTCACAACACGAAGGGAGGTGTAACAGCCCTGTTGCACCTCTAGAAATAGCCCCAGATCCCTACCTGAACTCGACAGGAGTCCTGACACCCCTTTTACACCACGAGAGGAAAGCGGAGTTCCATGTCTCAACATGAGAGGACGTCTGTCGCCCCAGAGTAACCTTAGTAGGAACCCGGAGATCCATGTCAGAACTGGAGTGGAACGCTGAGTTTCCCACCTCATCTCAAGATGAGGACCTATTCACCTGCACCAACTCGAGAGGACCCCGAGAGGCCCCTCACATCTCAAAAGGATCCCTGACTTGCCAGAGACAACATGAGAGGCTCCCTGAGGTCCCTGTCGCAACTCAAGGGAATCCATACTGCCACAATTAGAGAAACACCTTGAGATTTCCCCTAAATTGAACTGAGGCCCAATTCCCCTGACATGACTGCAGAGCAATCCCGTGCTCCCTCTCACAGTACGAATGGAGACTTGACTTCCCTGAGGCAACATGAGAGGCTCCCTGAGTTCCCCATCGTAACTGGAGAGGAATCCAATGCTTCCCACTTCAACTCAAAAAAAACCCACGAGATTCCCCCATCAACACGAGATGAGGCCCTTGTTTCCTGCAGCGTCTAGAGAGCAGTCCCAGGTTCCCTCTCAAAACTTGACAGGAGGCTTGACCCCCCTTTATGAAACTCAACAGGGCCCAGAGATCCCCGTCACAAGTCGACATGAAACCTGAGGTTCCTGCTACAACTCAAAAAGAGCCCCGTGTTTCCCACCTCAGCTGGAGATGAGGGCCCATTCCCTGATTCAACTCAAAAGGAATCCCAACTTCCCCTGAGGCCACAAGAGGAGGCCTGTCTCACCTACTGAAACTCGAGTGGAACCCCATGGATTCTGCTGCAAGGAAAAAGGATACCGAGTTCCCCCCTCAACTCGAGAGAAATCCTGATTCCCCAGCACTGACTCAAATGGAACACCGAGTATCCCCTCACAACATGATGGGAGGATTGACTCCCCTGCTGATCCTCTTCAAAAAACCTAAATTACCTGCCTGAATTCGACAAGAGACTTGACACCCCTTTTATAGCTCGAGAGAAAAGCAGAATTCTATGCCTCAACAAGAGATGAGGCCTGACCTCCTAGTTGAAACTTGACAGGATCCCCGAGATTCCTGTCGCCACTGGAGAGGAACACTGAGTTTACTGATTGAGCTCTATATACAGCGCTATTCGTGTGCAGCGACTCAAGAGGAATCCCTACGTGCCCCTCGCATCTCCAAAAGAGACATGATTTCTCTGAGGCAACATGTTCGGGTCCCTGAGGTTCTGCGTCACACTAGAGATGAACCACAAGATTTCTGCCGCAAGTCAAGAAAAACCACGAGATTCTTCCTTCAATGTGAGATGAGGCCCTTTTCTGCTGCAGCATCTCGAGAGAAATCCCACCTTCCTTCTTGAAGTTGAAAGGGTACTTGGCACCTTTTATGCAATTCAAGAACTTCCCTGATGTACTCGTCTCCAATCAAGAGGAACACTGAGTTTCCAGCCACAACTCAAGGAGAGCCCCTTTTTCCCCTCCTTAGCTCAAGATGAGGGTCAATTCCCCTGCTTCATCAGAAAAGGAATCCTGACGTTCCTGTCGCACCTCTATAGGAAACCGGTCTCACCTTGATACTCGGGAGCAACCCCTGGAGTCTTACTTCAATTCCAAAAGACCCCGATATCCCCATCTATCCCACATAAGCCTGATTCCCCTGCACTGACTCGAGTGTATCCCTGAGTATCAACTCAAAATCGGAAGGGAGTTGTGACAGTCATGTGGTACCTCGAGAAAAAGCCCCAGATCCCTAAATCAACTCAACAGGAATCCTGACATCCCTTTTTCACCTTGAGAGGAACGTGGAGTTCCATGGCTCAACATGAGATGAGGCCTGACTCCCATGTTGAAACTCCATAGGCAACAAAGCAAAACAAAACAAACCAGAATAAAACACCAACTACCTTTCGGTCAGGGACACATGGATCTGTCCCTCTGATAAGTATACATATGAGAAAGAATGCTATAAAAGGTGTGATTTAAAATGCCTTACTATGTTTTCACTGAAGTGCTTGTTCTGCGTCAGGACTTCAACCTTACTTTGATTAGGGAATGTTCCTCTTTGGGACTGGCAGATAATTAATTAATATACTTATTTTCTAATGCTATTCCAATAGTTTGTTTCCATCTATTGCTTCTGCAAGTGGTTCAATAGGAAAAGAAACAGGAAACATAAACATAAACTGAAAGGCTCTGTTATAATTCTTAATAAGCTAGAAAAAGCATTTATCATATGGAAAGGTGACTTGTTGCAATACTTATTTCTATGTTTTTCTCAAGTTTAGTGACAATGTAATGATGATCTTTGCTACCCTTTCCTTTATCCTGAACAAATATGTAATCCCTTGCTCAACTTGTAAAACATATGCTAATCAACATTATTGAGTGGTTATCTAATATTACCTTCTAAGTCTTCTTTTTTTAAGTTTTAAACATCTTGTTCATTTTATTTTCCTTATGTTTATCCATAGAGAAGTGATATTCAGGAAACTTCTTTCTCAATAAAATACATGAATATGTAAAAAAAAAAAAAAAGAAAGAAAGAAAGAAAGAAAGAAAAAGAAAAAGAAACTCCATAGGAACCCTATGATCCATGTCAGAACTGGAGAGGAAGCCTGAGGTCCCAGCCTCAACACAAGATGAGGCCCTATGCCCCTGCACCGACTCTTGAGTAATCTGGACGTGCCTCAGCAACTTGAAAGTAGGCATGACTTTTCCGAGGCAAAATGAGATGTTCCTTGAGGTCCCAAACAACTGGAAAGGAATCCCAAGCTTCCCACAACAACTCAAGAAAAACCATGAGATTTCCCCTCAATGTGAGATGAGGACTTTTCCCCTGCAGCGCCTCAAGAGCAATCTAGAATTCCCACTCGAAAATCGAAAGGAGGCTGAAGTCCCTCTATGAAGCTCAAGAGGTTCCCCAAGATCCCTGTAGCAACTCGAGTGGAACACCGAGGTTCCAGCCACTACTCAAGGAGAGCCCCGTTTTCCCCAACTTATCTTGAGATAAAGCCTGGTTCACTTGCACTGACTTGAATGGAACCTGAGTAGCCCCTCACAGCATGAAGGGAGTTTTGACACCTCTGTTGCACCTCAAGAAAAAGCACATGTACCCTTCCTCAACTCGACAGGAAGCCTGACACCCCTGTTGAATCTCCATAGGAATCCCGAGATCCATGTCAGAAATGGAGAGGAACCCTGAGGATCCTGCCTCAACTTGAGATGAGGCCCTATTCCCCTGCACCAAGTTGAGTGGAGTCTGAGAGGTCCCTCACAACTCGAAAGGATTCCTGAGAACATGAAAGGGTCCCTGAGGTCCCCGTTGCAACTCGAGAGGAACCCCAAGCTTGCTGATACAACTCGAGAAAAACCACAAGATGCTCCCCTCAGCGCAAGATGAAGCCTTTTTCTGCTGCAGTGTCTCAAGAGAAATTCCACGTTCCCTCTTGAAACATGAAAGGGTACTTGACTCCCTTTATGCAACTCAAGAAATTCCCCAAGATACCCATCTCCACTCGAGATGAACACCAAGGTTCCCACCACAACTCAAGAAAAGCCCTCTTTTCTCCTCCTCATCTCGTGTTGAGGGTCAATTTCCCTGCTGCATCTTGAAATGAATCCCGTCACTCCTGTTGCACATAAAAAGGAGGCTGGTCTCATCTTGAAATGTGAGAGGAACTCTGGCTGGGTCATGGAACAATTCCAAAAGACACCAATTTCCCCATCCACTCGAGATAAGGCTTGATTCCCCTGCACCAACTCGAATGTAACCCTGGTATCAATTCACAACACAAAAGGAGGACTGACACCCCTGTTGTACCTCTAGAAAATGCCCCAGATTCCTACCTCCAATTGACAGGAGGCTTGACACCCCTTTTACAACTCAAGAGGATAGCAGAATTCCATGGCTCAACATGAGACGAGGCCTAAATCCCATGTTGTGACTCAGTAGGAACCACGAGATCCCTTTGGCAACTGGAGAGGAGCCCTGAGTTACCAGCCTCATCTTGTGATGAGAACAAATTCCCCTGCAGCTACTTGAGAGAAATCTTGAGTTTCCACTGGCAATTTGAAATGAGGCCTGACTTTCCTGAGGCAACAGGAGAGGTTCTCTGAGGGACCCATCATAAATCGAGTGGAACCCCAAGCTTCCTGCCCCATCTTGAGAAAAACCATGAGATTCCCTGCTCAACATGAGATGAGGCCTTTTTCCCCTGTAGTGCCTAAAGCGCAATCCCAAGTTCCCTCTCGAAACTCAAAAGGAGGCTTGACTCCCTTAATGCAACTCAGAGGTTCCCCAAGATAACTGTTGCCAATCGAGAGGAACCCGAGTTTCCCGCCACTACTCAAGAAGAGATCTCTGTTCCCAACCTCAACCAAGATGAGGGCCTATTCTTCTGCTTCGACTGAGGAGGAATGCTGACTTTCCCCTGGCACCTGAAGAGCAGGCTGGTCTCACCTACAGAAACTCGAGATGAATGCCGCAGTTCCAGCTGGAACTTGAAAGGACAACAAGGTCCCCCTCAACTTGAGATAAGGCCTTAAATCCTGCACCGACTCGAATGGAAGCTCAAATATCCCCTCTCAACACGAAGGGAGGTCTAACTCCCCTGTTGCACCTCTAGAGAAATCCCAAATTCCCTGCTTCAACTCAACAGGAGGCCGGACACCCCTTTAAATACTGAAGAGGAAAGCGGAGTTTCATGCCTCAACACAGGATTAGGCCTGACTCCCCATTGCAACTCGACAGAAACCACGAGATCCCTATGGCAACTGGAGAGGAACCCTGAATTTTCTCCCTCAACTCGAGATGTGGAACTTTTCCCCTACAACGAACCGAGGAAAATCCCGAGGTGTCTGTCATAACTTGAAAGGTGACCAGACTTTTCACAGGCAAAATGAGATGTTCCCTAGGTCCCCATCGCAACTGGAGAGAAACACAAACCATCCTGAAGCAACTTGAGAAAAACCATTAGATTCCCCCATCAACACAAAGAGGCTATTTCTCCTGCAATGCCTCAAGAGCATTCCAGAGTTCCCTCTCAAATCTCAAAAGAAGGCTGGACTCCCTTTATGCAACACAAGAGGTCCCCCGATATACCCGTTGCAACCCAAGTGGAACCCTGACTTTCCAGTCACAACTAGAGAAGAGGGCATGTTCCCCACCTCGTCTCGAGATAAGGGCTGATTCCCCTGGTTCTACATGAGAAAATCCCGAGTTTCCCCTTGCACCTAAAGAGGACACCTGTGTCACCTACTGAAACTCGTGAGGAGCTCTGCAGAATTTGTGGCAAGCCAAAAGGACATCGAGTTCCCCCTCAGCACGAGATGAGTCGTGATTCTTGTGCACTGATTATAATGTTCCCTGATGGCCACAACACAACTGGAGAAAAACTCAAAGCTTCCCACCGCAACTCGAGAAAACCACGAGATTCCCCCTTCAATGCAAGATGAGGTCCTTTGCCCCTGCACTGCCTCCAGAGCAATACCGAGTTCCCTCTCAGAACAAGAAAATAGGTTTGACTCCCTTTAGGCAACTCAAGAGCTTTACCAAATTATTTGTCAAAACTCGAGAGTAACCCCGAGTTTCAAGTCCCAACTCGAGATGAACCCCATGTTCACCACTTCGTCTGGAGATGAGGGTTGATTCCTCTGCTTCAACTCGAGAGGAATCCGACTTTCCACTCAACCCTCAAGAGGAGACCTGTCTCACCTATTGAAACTGGAGAGCAACACCAGCGTTCCTACAGCAAGAGGGAAGGACACTGAGTTTTCCCTCAACTCGAGACAAGCTCCCTGTTGCAACTCGAGGGAACCCAAAGATTCCTGCCACAACTCCAGAAACATCTCGAGATCCCCTCTCCAAAGTGAATTGAGGCCCAATTCACCAGCAGTGACGTGAGAGCAATCCTGAGATCCCCATCGATACTCAAAAGGAGACTTGACATCCCTGAGGCAACACGAGAGGCTCCCTGAGGTTCCCTTCATAACTCAAGAGGAACCCCAAGCTTCTTGCCTCAACTTGAGAAAAACCATGAGATTCCCCCGTCAGTGGGAGATGAGGCCATTTTTTCCTTCAGCACCTAGAGNTCGAGTTCCCCCTCAGCACGAGATGAGTCGTGATTCTTGTGCACTGATTATAATGTTCCCTGATGGCCACAACACAACTGGAGAAAAACTCAAAGCTTCCCACCGCAACTCGAGAAAACCACGAGATTCCCCCTTCAATGCAAGATGAGGTCCTTTGCCCCTGCACTGCCTCCAGAGCAATACCGAGTTCCCTCTCAGAACAAGAAAATAGGTTTGACTCCCTTTAGGCAACTCAAGAGCTTTACCAAATTATTTGTCAAAACTCGAGAGTAACCCCGAGTTTCAAGTCCCAACTCGAGATGAACCCCATGTTCACCACTTCGTCTGGAGATGAGGGTTGATTCCTCTGCTTCAACTCGAGAGGAATCCGACTTTCCACTCAACCCTCAAGAGGAGACCTGTCTCACCTATTGAAACTGGAGAGCAACACCAGCGTTCCTACAGCAAGAGGGAAGGACACTGAGTTTTCCCTCAACTCGAGACAAGCTCCCTGTTGCAACTCGAGGGAACCCAAAGATTCCTGCCACAACTCCAGAAACATCTCGAGATCCCCTCTCCAAAGTGAATTGAGGCCCAATTCACCAGCAGTGACGTGAGAGCAATCCTGAGATCCCCATCGATACTCAAAAGGAGACTTGACATCCCTGAGGCAACACGAGAGGCTCCCTGAGGTTCCCTTCATAACTCAAGAGGAACCCCAAGCTTCTTGCCTCAACTTGAGAAAAACCATGAGATTCCCCCGTCAGTGGGAGATGAGGCCATTTTTTCCTTCAGCACCTAGAGAGCAATACAAAGTTCCATCTCAAAACTTGATAGGAGGCTTCACTCTGTATGCAACTCAAGGGATTCCTCTAGATACCCATCACAATTCGAGAAGAACCCCGTGATCCCCACCTAATCTTGAGAAGAGGACCCATGCCATGCTTCAGTTTAAGAGGAATCCTAACATTCCCCTAGCACCTCAAGAGGAGGCCTGTCTCACCTACTGAACCTTGAGTGTAACCCCAAGGTTCCTGCCACAAGACAAAGGACACCGATATCCCCCTCAACTCGAGATAAGTTCTGATATCCCTGCACTACCTCAAATGGAACAACGAGTATCCCCTCACACCACGAAGGGAGGTCTGATTCCCCTGTTGCACCTCCAGAAAAAGTTCAAGTTCCCCGCCTCCACTTGACATGCAGCCTGACACCCATTTTACAACTCGACAGAAAACCAGTTTCCACAGTTCAACGCGTGTTGATGCCTGACTTCCCTGATGAAACTCGATAAGAAACCCAAGATGGCTGTGCCAACTGGAGAGGAGCCTTGAGTATCCTGCCTCAAATTGAGATGAGGCCCAATTCAAGAGGAATTCCAAGGTGCCTCTTGCAATGTGAAAGGAGGTCTGATGTCCCTGAGGCAACATGAGACATTCCCTGAAGTCGCCATCCCAACTAGAGAGGAACTCAAAGCTTCCCACAATAACTAGAGAAACACCACAAGATTCCTCCATAAATGAGAGATGATCCCCCATTCCCCTGCCATGACTTAAGAGCAATCCCACGTTCCTCGCAACACAAAAGGAGACTTCACTTCCCTGAGGCAACCCAACATGCTTCCTGAGGTCCCTGACACAATTGGAGAGTAACCCCAAGCTTCCGGACGCAACTCGAGAAAAACCATGAGATTCCCCCACAACACGAGAGGAGACCCTTTTCCCCTGGAACATTTCAAGAGTATTCCCAAATCCTGTCTCAAAACTGGAAAGGAGGATTGACTCTCTTTATACAACACAAGAGGTTCCCCAAGATACCCATCGCAACTCAAGAGGAACTCCGAGTTTCCTGCCACAACTCTAGAATACCTCCATGTTCCCCACTGCATCTCGAGATAAGGGCTGATTCCCCTTCTTTGACTTGTGAGGAATCTCGACTTTACCCTCGCACATGAAAAGGAGGCCTGTCTCACATATTGTAACTTGAGAGGTACCCTGCAGTTCCCACCAAAAGATGAAAGGACACTGAGTTCCGCCTCAACTCAAGATAAGGCCTGATTCACTTGAATGGAACACGAGTATCCCCTCACAACACGAAGGGAGGTACAACTCCCCTTTTGTACCTCTAGAAAAGGCCAAATATTTCTGCCTCTACTTGACATGACCCCTTTGAAAACCCGACAAGAAAGTGGAGTTCCATGCCTCAAAATGAGATGAGGATTATCTCCCCTGTTAAAACTCTATAGGAACCCCGATATCCCTGTCACACCTGGAGAGGAACCTGAGTTTCCCACCTCAACTCAAGATGAGGCCCTATGCCCCTGCAGCAACTCAAGAGGAATCCCAACGTTCCTTAGCAACCTGAAAGGAGGCATGACTTTTCTGAGGCAAAATGAGATGTTCCCTGAGGTCGCCAAAGCAACTGGAAAGGAATCCCAAGCTTCCCGCAACAACTCGAGAAAAACCATGAGATTCCCCCTCAATGTGGGATGAAGCCTTTTCCCCTGCAGTGCCTCAAGAGCAATCCAGAATTCCCACTCGAATATCGAAAGGAGGCTGAACTCCCTCTAGGCAACTCAAGAGGTTCCCCAAGATCCCTGTAACAACTCGAGTAGCACACCGAGGTTCCCACCACAACTTGAGAAGATCCCCATTTTCCGCAACTGATTTCAAGATAAGGCCTGGCTCACTTCCACTGATTTGAATGGAACCTGAATATCCCCTCACAACACAAAAGGAGGTTTGACACCCCTGTTGCACCTCAAGAAAAAGCACATGTACCCTGCCTCAACTCAACAGGAGCCCTGACACCACAGTTGAACCTCCATAGGAACCACTAGATCCATCTCAGAACTGTACAGGAACCCTGAGGATCCTGCCTCAACTCGAGATGAGGCCCTATTCCCCTTCACTGACTGAATGGAATCCTGAAAGGCCCCTCACAACTCAAAAGGACTCCTGAATTCCCAGAGACAACATGTGAGGCTCCTGAGGTTCCTGTCACAACTCGAGAGGAACCCCAAGCTTCTCGCCACAACTTGAGAAAAACCACGAGATTCCCCACTCAACGCGAAATGAGGCCTTTTCCCCCTGTAGCACCTAAAGAGCAATCCTGAATTCCCTCTCAAAAATCAAAAGGAGGTTTGAATCCCTTAACGCAACTCAGAAGATCCCCAAAATACCTGTTGCCAATCGAGAGGAACCCCAAGATTCCCACTACAACTCAAGAAGAGATCTGTGTTCCCAATCATATCCGAGATGAGGGCCGATTCCCCTGCTTCAACTGAAGAGGAATGCTGATTTTCCCTTGGCACCTGAAGAGCAAGGTGGTCACACCTACAGAAACTCGAGATGAATGCTGCGGTTCCAGCCAGAAGTCAAAAGGACAGCGAGTTCCCCCTCAACTCGAGATAAGGCCTTAAATCCTTCAGTGACTCGAATGGAAGGCTGAGTGTCCCCCCCACAACATGAAGTGAGGTCTAACTCCCCTGTTGTTCCTCTAAAAAAAAAAAAATTACCATGCTTCAACTCATCAGGGGGCCAGACAACCCTTTTAAAACTCAAAAGGAAAGCGTAGTTTCATGCCTCAACATGGGATGAGGCCTGACTCCCCATTGCAACTCAACAGGAACCCCGAGATCCCTGTGCAACTGTAGAAGAACCCTGAGTTTTCTGCCTCAACTTGAGATGTGGAACTTTTCACATGCAATGAATTGAGAGGAATTCCGAGGTGTCTCTCACAACTTGAAAGGAGGCCTGACTTTTCTTAGGCAAAATGATATGTTCCCTAATGTACCTGTCACAAGTGGAGAGGAACACAAACCATCCCGAAGCAACTTGAGAAAAACCACGAGATTCCCCCATTAACGGGAGATGAGCCATTTCTCCTGCAGTACCTCAAGAGCGTTCCAGAGTTCCCTCTCAAATCTCAAAAGAAGGCTGGACTCCCTTTATGCAACTCAAGAGGTTCCTTGATATACCCATCACAACCCAAGTGGAACCCTGACTTTCCAGTCACAACTAGAGAACAGTCTGTGTTCCCCACCTCATCTCGAGATGAGGGCTGATTCCTCTGGTTCTACATGAGAAAATCCCGAGTTTCCCCCTTGCACCTAAAGAGGACACCTGTGTCACCTACTGAAACTCGTGAGGAGCTCTGCAGAATTTGTGGCAAGCCAAAAGGACACCGAGTTCCCCCTCAGCACGAGATGAGTCATGCTTCCTGTATATTGAATATAATGTTCCCTGATGGCCACAACACAACTGGAAAAACCCACACAAAACCCATGCAAAACCCAAAGCTTCCCACCGCAACTCGAGAAAACCACGAGATTCCCCCTTCAATGCGAGATGAGGTCTTTTTCCCCTGAACTGCCTCCAGAGCAATACCGAGTTCCCTCTCAGAACAAGAAAGGAGGTTTGACTCCTTTTAGGCAACTCAAGAGCTTTCCCAAATTATTTGTCAAAACTCGAGAATAACCCCGAGTTTCAAGTCCCAACTCGAGATGAACCCCATGTTCACCACTTCATCTTGAGATGAGGGTCAAATCTCCTGTTTAGACTTGAGAGGAATCCGACTTTCCACTCAACCCTCAAGAGGAGGCCTGTCTAACCTATTGAAACTGGAGAGCAACTTCAGGGTTCCTACAGCAAGAGGGGAGGAGTTTACCCTCAACTCGAGATAAGGCCTGATTCCCTTGCACCAATTCGAGAGGAATCCTGAGAGCCCCTCACAACTCGAAAGGATTCCTGACTTCCCAGAGACAACATGAGAGGCTCCCTGAGCTCCCTGTCGCAACTCGTGGGAACCCAAAGTTTCCTGCCACAACTCAAGAAACATCTCGAGATTCCCCCTTCAATGTGAATTAAGGCCTGATTCCCTTGCAGTGACTCGAAAGTATACCAAGATCCCCATCGATACACGAAAGGAGACTTAACATCCCTGAGGCAACAGGAGAGGCTCCCAGAGGTCCCTGTCATAATTCAAGAGGAACCCCAAGCTTCCCGCCTCAACTCGAGAAAAACCATGAGATTCCCCCGTCAGTGGGAGATGAGGCCATTGTTTCCTTCAGCGCCTAGACAGCAATCCAAAGTTCCATCTCAAAACTTGATAGGAGGCTTCACTCTGTATGTAACTCAAGGGGTTTCCATAGATACCCATCACAATTTGAGAAGAACCCCATGACCCCCATCTAATCTTAAGATGAGGGCCCATGCTGTGCTTCAACTTAACAGGAATCCTGACGTTCCCCTAGCACCTCAAGAGGAGGCCTGTCTCACCTACTGAACCTCAGGGGTAACCCTGCAGTTCCTGCCATGAGACAAAGGACACTGATATCCCCCCTCAACTTGAGATAAGTTCTGATATCCCTGCACGATCTCGAATGGAACACCGAGTATCCCCTCACGTCACGAAGGGAGGTCTGACTCCCTTGTTGCACCTCTAGAAAAAGTTCAAGTTCCACGCCTCCACTTGACAGGCGGCTGACACCCATTTTACAACTCAACAGGACACTAGAGTTCCACACTTCAATTCGAGTTGCCTGACTCCCCTGATGAAATGCAATAGGAAACCCAAGATTGCCGTGCCAACTGGAGAGGAGCCTTGAGTTTCCTGCCTCAAATTGAGAGGAGGCCCTATTGTTTACAGCAATTAGAGAGGAATTCCGAGGGTGCCTCTCAAAACATGAAAGAAAACCTGATGTCCCTGAGGCAACATGAGAGGTTCACTGAAGTCCCGATCCAACTAGAGAGGAACTCAAAGCTTCCCGCTGCAACTAGAGAAACACCATGAGATTCTCCCATAAATGAGAGATAATGCCCCATTCCCCTGCCATAACCTGAGAGCAATCCCACGTTCCTCGCAACACAAAAGGAGACTTCACTTCCCTGAGGCAACCCAACATGCTTCCTGAGGTCCCTGACACAATCGGAGAGTAACCCCAAGCTTCCAGATGCAACTCAAGAAAAACCATGAGATTCCCCCACAACGCGAGAGGAGGCCCTTTTCCCCTGGAGCATTTCAAGAGCCATCCCAAGTCCTGTCTCAAAACTGGAAAGGAGGATTGACTCCCTTTATACAACACAAGAGGTTCCCCAAGATACCCATCGCAACTCAACAGAAACCCCGAGTTTCCTGCCACAACTCTAGAAAGGCTTCATTTTCCCCACTGCATCTCGAGATAAGGGCTGACTCCCCTGCTTCGACTCAAGATGAATCCTGATTTTCCCCTCGCACTTTAAGAGGAGGTCTGTCTCACCTAATGTAACTCAAGAGGTACCCCGTGGTTCCCGCTGAAAGATGAAAAGACACCGAGTTCTGCCCCAACTTGATATAAGGCCTGATTCACTTGAATGGAACATGGGTATCTCCTCACAACACGAAGGGAGGTTTGACTTCCGTTTTGCACCTCTAGAAATGACCCAAGATCCCCGCCTCAATTCGACATGAGACCTGACACTCCTTTTAAAACCCGACGGGAAAGCGGAGTTCCATGCCTCAAAATGAGACGAGGCCTAGCTCCCCTGTTAAAACTCTATAGGAACCCGAGATCCCTGTCGCACCTGGAGAGGAACCTGGGTTTCCCACTTCAACTCAAGATGAGGCCCTATTTCTCTGCAGCGAGTCAGAGGAATCCCAACGTGCCTCAGCAACCTGAAAGGAGGCATGACTTTTCTGAGGCAAAATGAGATATTCCCTGAGGTCGCCAAAGCAACTGGAAAGGAATCCCAAGCTTCCCGCAACAACTCAAGAAAAACCATGAGATTCCCCCTCAATGCAAGATGAAGCCTTTTCCCCATCAGCGCCTCGAGAGCAATCCAGAATTCCCACTCAAAAATTGAAAGGAGGCTGAACTCCCTCTATGCAACTCAAGAGGTTCCCCAAGATCCCCGTAGCAACTCAAGTGGAACACCGAGTTTCCCACCACATCTCAGGAAAAGCCCAGTTTTCCCCAACTAATTTCAAGATAAGGCCTGGTTCGCTTGCACTGACTTGAATGGAACCTGAGTATCCTCTCACAACACGAAGGGAGGATTGACACCCCTGTTGCACCTCAAGAAAAAGCACATGTCCCCGCTTCAACTCAACATGAGGCTTGACACCCCTTTTACAACTCAAGAGAAAAGCCTTGTTTCATGCCTCAACATGAGACTAGGCCTGACTCCCCTATTGAATCTCCATAGAAACCCGGAGATCCATGTCAGAACTGGAGAGGAATCCTGAGGATCCCACCTCAACTCTAATGAGGCCCTATTCCCCTGCACTGACCTGACTGGAATCCTGAGAGGCCCCTCAGAACTTGAAAGGATTTCTGACTTCCCAGAGACAACATGAGAGGTTCCCTGAGGTCCCCATCACAAGTTGAGAGGAACTGCAAGCTTCACACCACAACTCGAGAAAAACGACGAGATGCTCCCTTCAACATAACATGAAGCCTTTTTCCGCTGCAGCGTCTCAAGAGAAGTTCCACGTTCCCTCTTGACACACGAAAGAGTACCTGACACTCTTTATGCAACTCAAGAAATTCCCTGAGATACCCATCCCCACTAGAGAGGAACAACGAGGTTCCTGCCACAACTCAGGAAGAGCCCCCTTTCCCCCTCCTCATCTTGAGATGAGGGTCAATTCCCCTGCTTCGTCTGGAAAGGAATCCCACCTTTCCCATCGCACATAAAGAGGAGGCCGGTCTCACCATGAAACATGACAGGAACACGGGTGGGTCATGGCACAATTCCAAAAGACACTGATTTCCCCATCCACTTGAGATAAAGCTTGATTTCCCTGCACTGACTTGAATGTAACCCTGAGTATCAATTTACAACATGAAAGGAGGACTGACACCCCTGTTGCACCTCTAGAAAATGCTCCAGATCCTGACCTCCATTTGACAGGAGGCCTGATACCCTTTTTACAACTCGAGAGGAAAGTGGACTTCCATGCCTCAACATGAGACGAGGCCTAAATTCCATGTTGTAACTCAATAGGAACCCCAAGATCCCTTTGGCAACTGGAGAGGAGCCCTGAATTACCCACCTCAACTCGTGATGAGAACAAATTCCCCTGCAGCTACTCGAGAGAAATCTTGAGTTTCCACTGGCAATTTGAAATGAGGCCTGACTTTCCTGAGGCAACAGGAGAGGTTCCCTGAAGGATCCATCATAAATCGAGTGGAATCCCCGGCTTCCCACCCCATCTTGAGAAAAAGTATGAGAGTCCCTGCTCAACGCGAGATGAGGCCTTTTTCCCCTGTAGTGCCTAAGGAGCAATCCTGAGTTCCCTCTTGAAACCCAAAAGAAGGCTTGACTCCCTTTATGCAACTCAGAGGTTCCCCGAAATACCCATCGCCAGTTGAGAGGAACCCCGAGTTTCCCGCCACTACTCGAGAAGAGATATCTGTTCCCAACCTCATCTGAGATGAGGGCAGATTCTCCTCCTTGGACTCAATAGGAATCCTGACTTTCCCCTCCACCTCAAGAAGATTCCTGTCTCAAGTATTGAAGGACGAGAGGAATCCCACGATTCCTGCCTCAAGTTGAAAGGAAACCTCATTCCCCCTCAACTTGAGATGAGGCCCTATTCCCCTGCAGCAACTCGATTGAAATTTTAAGGTGCCACACGCAACTTGAAAGGAGGCCTGAATTTCATGAGGCAAAATGAGAGTTTCCCTCAGGTCCCAGTCATAACTCAAAGTTCCCCGCTGCAACTCGAGAAACATCAAGATATTCTTCCGTCAATGCAAGATGAAGCTCAATTTCCTGCAGTTACTCAAGAGAAATCCCACACTCCCCCTCAAAACTCGAAGAGACTTGATTTCCCTGAGGCAACATGAGAGGTTCCCTGAGGTCCCCATCGCAAGTTGAGAGGAAACCCAGGCTTTCTGCTGCAACTTGAGGAAAATCACAAGAGTCCCCCTTCAACGTGAGACAAGGCCCTTTTCCCCTGCAGTGCCTAGAGGGCAATCAAGAGTTCCCTATCAGAACTCGAAAGGAGGCTTGACTCCCCTTGTACAACTCAAGAGGTTCTCTGAGATCCCCGTCGTCACTCAAGAGAAACCCCGACTTTCCCACCAGAACTCGGGAAGTGCCCCATGCTCCCCACCTCATCTTGAGATGAGGGCCGATATCCCTGCTTGCACTTGAGAGGAACCCCGACTTTACCATGGCACCTCAAAAGGCAGTCTGTCTCAACTACTGAAACTCGAGAGGAATGCAGGGGATCCTGCCACAAGTCGAAAGGACACTGAGCTCCCCCCTCAACTCAAGATAAAGCCTATTGCCCCTGCTCCGACTCACATGGAACCATCAGTATCCCTTCACAACATGAAGGCAGGTCTGACTCCACTGTTGCACCTCTATAAAAAGTCCAAGTGCCCTGCCTGAAGTAGACAGGAGTCCTGACACCCCTTTAAAACTCGAGAAGAAAGTGAAAATTAATGCCTAAATATGACACGAGGCCTGACTCCCCTGTTGAAACTCCATAGGAACCTTAAGATCCTTGTCACAACTGGAGAGGAACCCCGAGTTCCCGCCACAACTAGAGATAAGACCCAATTACCCTGCAGCACTTAAGTGGAATCCCAAGGTGCCCTTCCCAAATTGAAAGCAGGCCTGACTTCCCTGAGACAACATGACGGGTTCCCTGAGGTCCACGTTGCAATTTGAGAAGAAGCCAAAGATACCCAGCAAACTTGAGAAACACCACAAGATTCCCCACTCATTGGGAGATGAGACCCAATTCCCCAGAAATGACTCATGAGCCTTCACAGGCTCCTCATCCCAACTAGAAAGGAGAACTGACTTCCTTGAGGCAACACGACAGGCTGGCAAATGTTCCCATCGCAACTCAAGAGGACTCCCGAACTTCCCGCCACAACTTGAGAACAAGCACTAGATTCCCCCCTCAATGTGAGATGAGGCTCCTTTCCCCTGCAGGGCATTGAGAGAAATCCAGAGTTCCTTCTTGAAACTCTAAAGGAGGCTTGACTCCCTTTTGCAACTCAAGAGGTTCTGAGAGATATCCAGTGCCACTCGAGAGGATCCCCAAGTTTCCAGCCACAACTCAAAAAGAGCCCTGGGTTCCCCACCTCTTCTCGAGATGAGAGCAGAAACCCCTGCTTCAGCTTGAGAGAAATACCGACTTTCCCCTTACATCTCAAGAGGGAGGCCAGTCTCACCTATTAAAACTCGATAGGAATCCCGCAGATCCTGTCAAACCATGTATCAACTCGAGTGGAGCCCTAAGTATCCCCTCACAATACAAAGGGAGGTCTAACTCCCCTGTTTCACCTCTACAGAAAGCCCAAGTTCCCCGCCTGAACACAACAGAAGTCCTGACACCCAGTTTACCACTCGTTAGGAATGCGGAGTTCCATGATTCAAAACTAGACAAGGCCTGTCTACCCAGTTGAAACTTGATAGGAAACCCGAGGTTCCTGTTGCAACTGATAAGAACCCTGTATCAACTGTATCAAACCATGTATCAAACCATGTATCGACTTGAGTGGAACCCCAAGTATCCCCTCATAACAAAAAAGGAGGTCTAACTCCCCTGTTAGATGGGTAAACAGTGGAAACAGTGTCAGACTTTATTTGGTGGGGGGGGCTCCAAAATCACTGCAGATGGTGACTGCAGCTGTGAAATTAAAAGACGCTTACTCCTTGGAAGAAAAGTTATGACCAACCTAGATAGCATATTCAAAAGCAGAGACATTACTTTGCTGACTAAGGTGCATCTAGTCAAGGCTATGGTTTTTCCTGTGGTCATATATGGATGTGAGAGTTGGACTGTGAAAAAGGCTGAGCACCGAAGAATTGATGCTTTTGAATTGTGGTGTTGGAGAAGACTCTTGAGAGTCCCTTGGACTGCCAGGAGATCCAACCAATCCATTCCGAAGGAGATCAACCGTGGGATTTCTTTGAAAGGAATGATGCTAAAGCTGAAACTCCAGTACTTTGGCCACCTCATGCGAAGAGTTGACTCATTGGAAAAGACTCTGATGCTGGGAGGGATTGGGGGCAGGAGGAGAAGGGGAAGACCG
>SJXP01000979.1:203387-238626 GCA_006408505.1 Damaliscus lunatus
TGAAAGGAATGATGCTAAAGCTGAAACTCCAGTACTTTGGCCACCTCATGCGAAGAGTTGACTCATTGGAAAAGACTCTGATGCTGGGAGGGATTGGGGGCAGGAGGAGAAGGGGAAGACCGATGATGAGATGGCTGGATGGTATCACTGACTTGATGGATGTGAGTCTGAGTGAACTCCAGGAGTTGGTGATGGACAGCGAGGCCTAGTATGCTGCAATTCATGGGGTCTCAAACAGTCAGACACGACTGAGCAACTGAACTGAACTGAACTTCCCTGTTGCACCTCTACAGAAAGCCCAAATTCCCCGCCTCAACTCGACAGGTGGCCTGACACTCATTGAACAATTCCACAGGAAACCGGAGTTCCATGCTTCAATGTGAGTTGATGCCTGACTCCTCTGATGAAACTCGATAGGAAACCCAAGATCACTGTGCCAACTGGAGAGGATCCTTGAGTTTCCTGCCTCAAATTAAGATGAGGCCAAATTCCTTTGCAGCGATTCGAGAGGAATTCCAAGGTGCCTCTCGCAACGTGAAAGGAGGCTTGATGTCCCTGAGGCAACATGAGAGGTTCGCTGAAGTCGCCATCCCAATTAGAGAGGAACTCAAAGCTTCCCGCCGCAACTAGAGAAACACAATGAGATTCCCCTATAAATGTGAGATGAGTCCCCATTCCCCTGCCGTGACTTGAGAGAAATCCTTCATTCCTTGCAACACAAAAGGAGACTTCACTTCTCTGAGGCAACCCAACAGGCTTCCTGAGGTCCCTGCCACAATCATAGAGTGACCCCAAGCTTCCATATGCAACTCAAAAAAAAAAAAAAAAAACACCCACGAGATTCCCCCACAACGCGAAAGGAGGCCCTTTTCCCCTGAAACATTTCAAGAGAATTCCCAAATCCTGTCTCAAAAGTGGAAAGGAGGATTGACTCCCTTTATACAACACAAGAGGTTCCCCGAGATACCCATCACAACTCGAGAGGAACCCCGAGTTTCCTGCCACACCTCTAGAATAGCCCCGTGTTCCTTACCTCATCTTGAGATAAGGGCTGATTCCCTTGATTCGACTCGGGAGGAATCCCGGCTTTCTCCTTGCACCTTAAGAGGAGCCTGTCTCACCTATTATAACTCGAGAAGAACCCCGCAGTTCCCGCCAACAAATAAAAGGACATCAAGTTCCGCCTCAACCTGAGATAAGGCCTGATTCACTTGCACGGACTTGAATGGAACACGAGTATCCCCTCATACCATGAAGAGAGGTTTGACTCCCCTGTTGCACCTCTAGAAAAGGCCCAAGGTCCCAGCCTCAACTCGAAAGGAGACATGACACTCCTTTTAAAACTCAACAAGAAAGCGGAATTCAATGCCTCAAAATTAGACGAGGTCTAACTCCCCTGTTTAAACTTTATAGGAACCCCAAGATCCCTGTTGCAACTGGAGAGGAAGCTGAGTTTACTGCCTCAACTCAAGATGAGGCCCAATTCCCCTGGAGCAACTCAAGAGGAATCCCGATGTGCCTCAGCAACTTGAAAGGAGGCATGACTTTTCTGGGGCAAGATGAGATGTTCCCTGAGGTCCCCCAAACAACTAGAGAGGCCCCCAAATCTTCCCACCACAACACGAGAAAAACCACGAGATTCCCCCTCAATGCGAGATGAAACATTTCCCCCTGCAGTGATTGGAGAGAAATCCCACTTTTCCTCTTGAAACTCAAAAAGGTACTTGACACCCTTTATGTAATTCAAAAAGTTCCCTGAGAAACCCATCCACACTTGAGAGGAAAACTGAGTTTTCCATCACAACTCAAGAGCCCCGTTTTCCCCTCCTCATGTGAGATGAGCGTCTATTACCCTGCTTCGTCTGGAAAGGCATCCCGAAGTTCCCATCACACCTCAAGAGGAGGCTGGTATCACCTTAAAACTTGAGAGGAACCCGGTGTCTTTTCCAATAAAAGGCACTGATTTCCCATCCCTTCGACATAAGGCCTGAGTCCCCTGCACCGATTTGAATGTCACCCCAAATATCAACTCACAACATGAAAGCAGGAATGTCACCCCTGTTTCACCTTGACACAAAGCCCCAGATCTCTATCTACATTCAACAGGAGGCCATACACCCTTTTTACACCTCAAGAGGAAAGCAGAATTCCATACCTCAACAAGACATGAGGCCTGACTGCCTGGTTGAAACTCCATAGGACCCCAAGATCCATGTCAAAACCGGAGAGGAACCCTGAGGTTCCCACCTCGATTCGAGATGAGGTGCTATTTCCCTGCACGAACTGGAGAGAAAACCTGAGATGCCTATCACAATGCGAAACGATTCCTGACTTCCCAGAGACAACATGAGAGGCTCCCTGAGGTCCCTGTCGCAACTCGAGGGAACCCAAAGATTACTGCTGCAACTCAAGAAAGACCTCGAGATTCCCCCTTCAATGTAAATTGTGCCCTGAATGCCCTGCAGTGATTCCAGAGAGATCCTGTGCTCCCCTTCGCAACTCGGATGGAGACTTGACTTCTCTGAGACAACACGAGAGACTCCCTGAGTTCACTATCATAACTTGAGAGGAACCCCAAACTTCCCATTGCAACTTGAGAAAAAAACATGAGATTCCCCCATCAACGCGAAATGAGGCCCTTTATTTCCTGCAGCGCCTTGAGAGCAACCCCAAGTTCCTTCTTAAAACTCGAAAGGATGCTTGACTTCCATTATGCAACTCAAGGGGCTCCCAGAGATACCTGTCACAACTCAAGAGGAACACTGAGTTTCCCACCACAACCTGAGAAGAGCCCCGTGTTCCCCACCTCATCTCTAGATGAGGGCTCATTCCCTGCTTCAACTCAAGAGGAATCCCAACTTCCACTCACACCACAAGAGGAGGCCTGTCTCACCTATTGAAACTCGAGTGGAACCCTGCAGATCCTGCTGCAAGGAAAAAGGACACCGAGTTGCCCCTCAACTCGAGATAAGTCCTGATGCCTCTCCACTGGCTCCAAGGGAACACCTAGTATCCCCTCACAACATGATGGGAGGATTGACTCCCCTGCTAATCCTCTTGAAAAAGCCCAAATTCTCCCCTGAACACAACGGGAGGCCTGACATATCTTTCAAAACTCAAGAAGTAAACAGAGTTCCATGACTCAACAGGAGACGAGGCCTGACTCCCTAGTTGAGCCGTGATAACAATCCTGAGATCCCTGTTGCCACTGGAAAGGAACACTGAGTTTACCCATTCAACTCTAGATGAGGCCATCTTCCCCTGCAGCAACTCAAGAGGAATCCCGAGGTGCCCCTTGCTACTCAAAAGGAGACCTGACTTCCGTGAGGCAACACGAGCAGAACCCTGAGGTGTCTGTAGCAACTCGAGAAGAACCCCATGCTTCCTGCTGCAATTCAAGAAAAACCACGAGATTCTCCCCTCACACGAAATGAGCCCCTATTCCACTGCAGTGTTTCAAGAGGAATCCCAAGTTACCTCTTGAAACTCGAAAGGGTACTTGACCCCCTTGATTCAACTCAGTAAGTTACTCGAGATACCCATCCCCACTCCATAGGAACATCGAGTTTCCCACCACAACTCAAGAAGAAAACCATTTGACCCTCCTCCTAATCTCAAGATGAGGGTCGATTTCCCTGTTTCGTCTAGAAAGGAATCTCAACGTTCCTGAGCACCTCAAGAGCAGGCCAGTCTCACTTTGAAACTCGAGAGGAACCGCAGGGGACATGCCACAGTTCGAAAAGACCCTGGTTTTCCCAACCACTTGAGATAAGGCCTGAGTCCCCTGCACCAATTTGAATGTCACCCCAAGTATCAACTCACAACATGAAGGTAAGATTGACACCCTGGTTGCATTTTCAAGAAAAAGCTCCAGGTCCCAACTTCAACTTGACAGAAGGCCTGACACCCTTTGTACAACTCAAGAGGAATACGGAGTTCCATGCCTTAACACGTGACGAGGCTTGACTCTCCTATTGAAACTCCATAATACCCCGAGATCCATGTCAGAACTGGAGAGGAACCCAGAGGTTACTGCGTCAATAGGAGATGAAGCCTTATTTCCCAGTACTGACTCAATAGTGTCCGGAGAGGCCCCTCACAATTCTAAAGGATTTCTGACTTCCCAAAGACAACATGAGAGGCTCCCTGAGGTCCCTGTCGCAACTCGAGGGAACCCAAAGATTCCTGCCACAACTCGAGAAACACCTCGAGATTCCCTCTTCAACGCGAATTAAGGCCCTATTCCCCTGCAGTGACTCAAGAGCAATCCCACACTCCCCCTCACAACTCAAATGGAGACTTGACTTCCCTGGGGCAACACGAAAGGCTGTCTGAGTTCACCATTGTACCTCGAGAGGAACCCCAAACTTTCCACTGCAACTCAAGAAAAAACACGAGATTCCCCCATCAATGCGAGATGAGGTGTTTTCCCACTGCAGAGTCTCGAGAGAAATCCCACATTCCCTCTTGAAACTCAAAAGGGAACACCCTTTATGCAACTCAAGAAGTTCCCTGAGATACCCGTCCCCACTCGAGAGCAACACTGAGTTTCCTGCCACAAGTCAAGAAGTGCCCCGTTTTCACCTCCTCATCTCGAGATGAGGGTCCATTCCCCTGCTTCATCTGGAAAGGAAACCCGATGACCCTGTCGCACCTCAGGAGGAGGCCAGTCTCACCTTGAAACTTGAGAGGAACCCCGTGGGTCGTGCCACAATTCAAAAAGACACCAATTTATCCATCCTTTCGAGATAAGGCCTGATTCCCCTCCATCAATTCGAATGTAACCCCAAGCATCTACTCACAACATGAAGGGAGGACTGACACGTTGCTTGCATCCTTGAGAAAAAGCCCCAGGTCTCAAATTTAACTTGACAGGACACCTGACACCACTTTTACAACTCGAAAGGAAAGCATTTTCATGTCTCAACAAGAGACAAGGCCTGACTCCCATGTTGCAACTCCATAGAAACCCCGAGATCCATGTCAGAACTGGAGAGGAACACTGAGGTTCCTGCCTCAACTCGAGATGAGGCCCTATTCCCCTGCACCAACTCAAGAGGAATCCTGAGAGGTCACTCTCAACTCAAAAGGATTCCTGTCTTCCCAGAGAAAACATGAGAGGCTCCCTCAAGTCCCCGTCACAACTCAGGGGAACCCCAAGCTTCCCATCACAACTCCATATAAACCACAAGATTCTCCCCTCAACCCTAGATGAAGTCCTTTTCTGCTGCATCATCTCGAGAGAAATCCTACACTCCTTCTTGAAACTCGAAAGAGTACTTGACACACTATGCAACTCAAGAAGTTCCCCGAGATACCTGTCCCCACTCAAGAGGAACACTGAGTTTCCCACCACCCCTCAAGAAGAGCCCTGTTTCCCCCTCCTCATCTCGAGATGAGGGTTGATACCCCTGCTTCATCCCGATGATCCTGTCACACCTTCAGAGGAGGCCAGTCTCACCTTGAAACTCGAGAGGAACCCGAATTGTTGTTCCACAATTTGAAAAGACACTTATTTACCCATCCACTCTAGATAAGGCTTGATTTCCCTGAATGCCTCGAATGGAACCCCGAGTATCCCCTCCCAACATGAAGGGAGGTCTGACTCCCTTGTTGCACCCCTAGACAAAACCCAAGTTCCCAGCCTCAACTCGACAGGCGGCCTGACACCCCTTTTACAACTCGACAGGAAACGGGAGTTCCATGCTTCAACACGAGTTGATGCCTGACTCCCCTGATGAAACTAGAAAGGAAGCCCAAGATCACTGTCCCCACTGGAGAGGAGCCTTGAGTTTCTTGCCTCAACTCAAGATGAGGGCCTATTCTTCTGCAGCGACTCGAGAGGAGTTCCAAGGTGCCCTTCGCAACGTGAAAGGAGGCCTGATGTCCCTGAGGCAACATGAGAGGTTCCCTGAAGTCACCATCCCAACTGGAGAGGAACTCAATGCTTCCTGCCGCAACTAGAGGAACACCATGAGATTCATCCATAAATGCGAGATGAGGCCCCATTCCCCTGCATTGACTTGAGAGCCATCCCATGTTCCTCACAACTCAAAAGGAGACTTCACTTCACTGAAGCAACCCAACAGGCTTCCTGAGATCCCTGCCACAATCAGAGAGTAACCCCAAGCTTCCAGACGCAACTCAAGAAAAACCACAAGATTCCCCCACGATGCCTTTTTCTTCTGGAGCATTTCGGGAGCAATCCCAGGTCCTCTCTCAAAACTGGAAAGGAGGATTGACTCCTTTTACACAACACAAGGGGTTCCCCCAAGATACCCATTGCAACTCAAGAGGAATGCCGAGTTTCCCGCCACAACTCTAGAATAGCCTTGTGTTCCCCACTGCATCACGACATAAAGTCTGACTCCCCTGCTTCGACTCGAGAGGAATCCCGACTTTCCCTTTGCACCTTAAGAGGAGGCCTATCTCACCTATTGTAACTCGAGAGGTACCCCGTGATTCCTGCTGAAAGATGAAAGAATACAGAGTTCTGCCTCAACTAGAAATAAGGCCTGATTCACTTTCACTGACTTGAATGGAACACGAGTATCCCCTCACAACAAGAAGGGAGGTATGACTCCCGTGTTGTACCTCTAGAAATGACCCAAGATCCCCACCTCAACTCGACATGAGACCTGACACCTCTTTTAAAACCCGACAGGAAAGCGGAGTTCCATGCCTCAAAATGAGACGAAGCCTAGCTCCCCTGTTAAAACTCTATAGGAAGCCCAAGATCCCTGTCGCACCTGGAGAGGAACCTGAGTTTCCCGCCTCAACTCAAGATGAGGTCCTATTCCCGTGCAGCGACTCAAGAGGAATCTCGACGTGCCTCAGCAACTTGAAAGGAGGCATGACTTTTCTGAGGCAAGATGAGATGTTCCCTGAGGTCCCCAAAGCAACTGGAAAGGAATCCTGATCTTTCTGCAACAACACAAGGAAAACTATGAGATTCCCCAATGCGAGATGAGGACTTTTCCCCTGCAGAGCCTCCAGAGCCATCCAGAATTCCCATTTGAAGTCGAAAGGAGAATGAACTCCCTTTATGCAACTCAAGAGGTACCCCAAGATCCCTGACACAACTGGAGTGGAACAGTGAGTTTTCAGCCACAACTCAAGAAGAGTCCTGTTTTCCCCAACTATTCTTGAGATAGGGCAGATCCCCATGCTTCAAACCAAGAGGAATCCAACTTTCCTCTCACACCTCAAGAAGAGGCCTGTCTCACCTATTGAAACACCTGAGAAACCATGTGTTTCTGTCACAAGTTGAAAGCACACAAGTTGAGTTCCCCCTCAACCCGAGAAAAGGTCTGATTCCCCTGCACTGACTCGAATGGAACCCCGAGTATCCCCCCACAACAGGAAGCGAGGTCTGCCTCCCTTGGTGCACCTCAAGAGAAAGCGCATGTTCCCCCCTGAACTAGACAGTAGGCCTGAAACCCCTTATACAACTCAAGAGGAAAGTTGAGTTCCATGTCTCCAAAAGAGACAAGGTCTGAATCCCCTGTTGAAACTTGATAGGAACCCCAAGATCCCTGTTGCAACTGGAGAAGAGCCATGAGTTACCCTCCTCATTTCAAGGAGAGACCCCCATTCCCCAGCAGTGACTGGAGAGGAATTCCGAGATGTCCCTCATAACTTGAAAGGAGTCCTGGTTTCCCTGAGACAAGCAGATGTTCCCTCGGGTCCATGTTGAAACTCAAGAAGAACCCAGAGCTTTGTGCTGCAATAGGAGAAACACAATGAGATTCCGACCTCAATGCAAGATGAGGCCTGATTTCCTGGCAGTGACTGGAGAGCAATCTCACGCTCCCCTCGCAACTTGAAAGTAGTCTTGTCTTCCCTGAGGCAATAAGAGGCTCCCGGATTTCCCCGTTGTAACTTGAGAGGAACCCCAAACTTCCACTGCAACTTGAGAAAATCCACGAAATTCCCCCTCAATGTGAGATGAAACCCCTTTTTTCCTGCAGCGCCTAGAGAGCAATCCCGAGTTCCCTCTCAAAACTTGATAGAAGGCTTTATTCCCTTTATGCAACTCAAGGGGCTCCCTGAGATATCCGTCACAACTCGAGAGGAACCCTGAGTTTCCCGCCACAACCCGAGAAGAGCCCCGTGATCCCCACCTCATCTCAAGATGAGGGCTTATTCCCTGCTTCAACTCAAGAAGAATCCCAACTTGCCCTCGTGCCACAAGAGGAGGCCTGTCTCACCTATTGAAACTTGAGTGGAACCCTGCGGATCTTGCTGCAAGGTAAAAGGATACCAGCTTCCCCCTCAACTCGAGATAAGTCCTGATGCCCCTGCACCGGCTCCAATGGAACACCGAGTATCCCCTCACAACATGATGAGAGGCCTGACTCACCTTCTGAGCCTGTAGAAAAAGCCCAAATTACATGCCTGAACATGACATGAGGCCTGACAACCCATTTGCAACTCGAGAGGAAGGTACAGTTCCATGCTTCAACATGAGACAATGTCTGACTCCCCCGCTGAACCTTGATAGCAACCCCAAGATTCTTGGTTCCACTGGAGAGGAACACTGAGTTTACCGACTGAACTCTAGATGAGGTCCTATTCCCTTGCAGCAATTCGAGAGGCATCCCAAGGAACCCCTCGCAACTCGAAAGGAGACCTGACTTCGCTGAGGTAACATGAGCCGGTCCCTGAGGTCCCTGTTGCAGCTCAAGAAGAACCCCAAGCTTCCTTCTGCAACTCAAGGAAAACCATGAGATTCTCTCCTAATGAGAGATTAGGCCTTTCTCTACTGAAGCATCTTGAGAAAAATCCCACTTTCCCTCTTGAAGCTTGAAAGGATACTTGACATCCTTTATGCAACTCAAGAAGTTCCCCAAGATACCCGTCCCCTCAAGAGGAACACCGAGTTTCCCGCCACAACTCAAGACGAGCACCATTTTCCCCTCCTCATCTCACAATGAGGGTTGATTACCTTGCTTCATCAGGAAAGGAATCCTGACGTTCCCATCGCAACTCAAGAGGAGGCCGTCTCACTGTGAAACTCGAGAGGAACCCCGGGATTTGTGCCATAATTAGAAAACACTCCAATTTCCCTCTCCACTTGAGTTAAGGCCTGATTCCCCTACACCGATTCGAGTGTTAACCAAAATATCCACTCACAACATGAAGGGAGGACTGACTCCCTGGTTGCATCCTGGAGAAAAAGCCCCAGGTCCCAAATTCAACTCGACAGGAGGCCTGACACCCCTTTTACAACTCGAGAGGAAAGCAGAGTTCCATGCCTCAACACGAGATGAGGCCTGATTCCCCTGTTGAAACTCCATAGGAAACCCAAGATCCATGGAAGAACTGAAGAGGAACACTGAGTTTACTGACTCAACTCAACATGACGCCCTATTCCTCTGCAGCGACTCCAGAGGAATACCGAGGTGCCCCTCGCAACTCAAAAGGAGATCTGACTTCCCTGAGGCAACATGAGTGGGTCCCTGAGGTCCTCGTCACAACTCGAGTGGAACCCCATTTCCCGCCACAACTCAAGAAGAGCCCCGAGTTTCCCACCTCAACTCGAGATGAGGTGAACTGGAGTGGAGGGCCTCAAAATTAGAGCAGAGCAATCCCACGAAAAACTATTGAGGAGATCCCAGTGCCAATAGTACAAAGGATGCCCCACCTCACTGAGACCACCCACCAGTATTGAAAACGGGGCATCACCGCAATTCAAAAGGAGCTCTGAGTCCACTGCCTCAACTCAAAAGGAGCCTTCCACAGTGACTTCAGAGGAACTCAGAGTTGTGCACTGTACTCGAGAGGAACACCAAGTACCTGCTGCAAATTGAGAGGAGCCCCGAGTCCTCTGTTGCAACTTGAGAGGGACCCTGAGTTCCCCACCACAACTTGAAAGGATCCCAAGATACCTGCTACAAATTGAGAGGAGGCACCATCAGAACTCAAGAGGAGCTCTGAGTCCCTTGCCTCAACTCAAGAGGAGCTTGCTTGGCAAATCAAGATAAGACCTCAGGACAATTAGAGGGGAGCGTCATGCCTCCACAAGAGAGGAGCCCAGGCACACATCACTGAGAGAGAAGCACCCAAGGCATAATTAGTGCAATGCAGCTTGCCACAACTAGAGAGGAGCCCACATACCACATCTGGAGAAGAGCTCCACCACACATTTCAGCTATTGAGGAAAAGCCCTTCCCAATGTACCTAAAGAGGAGACCCCCACTGCAATTAGAAATTTGACCACCTACCACAACTCAAGAGTTGACCCCCCAACTTCAACTAGAGAAGAGCATTTTGGATAAAACTTAATTGGAAACCCCACCACAACTAGAGATCAGCCCCTTGCACACAGCAACTAGAGTAATGACTTCAATAACTTGAAGGAGCCACCGCATAACAACTAAAGAGAAATCCCCAGTACAGTGCAACTGGAGAGGGCCCCTGGCCATAACTTGTGTGTTGACCATGCATCACAACAAGAGAGGAGCATACAAACTACAAAACAACTAGAGAAAGAACCACTGAGTCCTTTGCTCCAACAAGAGAGGAGCCACTGGACCCAGTGACAGAGGAAACCCCACCAAAACTGGAGAGGTTTTCCTTGCCACATGTAGAGAGGGGAACAGCAAGACATCACATATAGAGTGGAGTCCTTCTGCTGCACATGGAGATGAGCCCCATGAAGTAACTTGAGAAGAGGTCCTCACAAGCAGAGAGGAGCATCCATGCAAAAATGTGTGAGGAACCCTTAGTGCCCAAAGAAGAGAGGAACCCCCTTCATAGCCACCCACAACCACCTAAGAGGAGGGACCACTGCAACTCTAGAGGAGCCCCAAGTCCACAACCACAACTGAAGAGAAGAACTCCACTGCTATTTGAGAGAAGCCACTGGCCACAAGGTGAGACCATGCCCCCAGACACCATACCTAGAGAGGAGTCACTGTGTGGGAAATATAGATGAGTCCCCCAACCACTTCCCTGGTGGCTCAGAGGTTAAAGCGTCTGCCTCCAATGCAGGAGACCCGGGTTCAATCCCTGGGTCTGGAAGATCCCCTGGTGAAGGAAATGGTAACCCACTCCAGTATTCTTGCCTGGAGAATCCCATGGATGGAGAAGCCTGGTAAGCTACAGTCCATGGAGTCGCAAAGAGTCAGACATGACTTCACTATTCACTATTCACTATTCACACATTGCAATGACAGTGTATTACCCTCAGATATTGCAGCTGAAGAGCCCCTCACCATAACTGGAAAGGAACATGCATACCACAACTAGAAAAGAACAGCCACATCACAGCTAGAGATAATCCCTAACCACAAATAGAAAGGAGTTTTCACATCACAATTAGAGAGAATCAAACCCACCACAACTACAGAGTTGACCTCAACTACAACTAGAGTAAAGACCCGTGCCAAAACAAATGAGTAGCCACTCGGAAATTGCAACAAGAGAGGAGCCATATTGCACATCCCTACTAGAGAAGAGTCAACCCAAGACAACTCGTGAGGAGGTTCCCCTGCAACTCAAGAGGAACCCTGAGTAACCTCCAACTAGGGAGGACACTCGAGTTCCCCACCACCTCTCAGGTGGAACCCTGAGACCTGTACTGCAACTCGAGAGGAACCCTGACTTTCCCTCTGCAAGTTTCTCTCTGCAACTCGAGAAGAAACCCGTGTTCCCAGCTGCAACTCAACTGGAGCCCCAGGTACCCAGTTGCCGCTTGAGAGGAACCCTGAGTTACCTGCCTCAACTCAAGAGGAGGCCAGACTCCCCAGGAGGGGAACCCCAAGTTAACCCACCATAACTCAAAAGGTCCCCAAGCACCCCGCTTCATTTCAACAGGAGGCACCACCACAAGACGAGAAGAGCTCTGAGTCTCTTGCCTCAATTCAAGAGGAGCTCTCATGGCAAACTGAGACAAGACATCAGCAAAACTAGAGGAGCACCATGCCACTACAAGAGAGGGACTCAGGCACACATTACTACAAGAGAGAATCAACCACGTACAATTAGAGAAGTGCAACTCACCATAACTTGAGAGGAGCCCACATACCACATTGGAGAACAGCCCCACCTCACATTGCAACTGTTGAGGAAAACCCCTGCCCAATGCAGCTATAGAGGAGACTCACCACCACAACCAGACAGTGGACCCCCACTTCAATTAGAGAGGAACCTTCTGGATAAAACTAGATTGGAAACACCACCACAACTAGAGTATCCTCTTGCCCACAGCAAACAGAGTAACAAGTGCAACAACTCAAAGGAGCCACCACACAACAAATGGAGAGAGACCCCTAGTACAATGCAACTAGAGAGAGCCCCAGGCCACAACTAGTGTGTTGAACATGCTCCACAATGAGAGAGGAGCCAGCACCCCAAATCTGGATGAGTCCCCCACATACCACAAAGTTTAAAGAACACCACTCCCCAATGCAACTAGAGAGGAACAACCGAATCCTTTGTTGCAACACGAGAGGAACCACTGGCCACAATGACAGAGGAGATGCCCACCAAAACTAGCGAGGTTTCCCCCACCACAAGTAGAGTTGTGTCCACCAAGACATCACACATAGAGAGAATCCTCTCTGTAGCAAATGGAGAGGAGAGAGGAGCACCCTGAATTAACTCGATAGGGGGTCCTCATAAGTTGAGAGGAGCAACCACGACAAAAAAATTGAGGACCACCTAGTGCCAAAAGAAGAGCAGAACCCTCTGCAGAGCCTCCCATCACAACCTAGGAGAAGGGACCACTGAAAACCGAGAGGAGCCCCAAGTCCACAACCACAACTCAGGAGGAGGCCTCTTTCACTTAAGAGAAGCCACCGGCAACAATGTGAGTGTATGCACAGAGACATCATACCTAGAGAGAAGTCACTATGTGGTAAATATAGATGAGTAACCTCCAACTCAAGAGGAAACACGAGTTCCTTGCCACAGTGCAAGGGGCACCCTGATCCCCATGCTGCATCTCAAGAGGAACCACAAGTTCTTTGGTGAAACTTGAGAGGAACCCCGAGTTCCCCATCTCAACTCGAGAGGAGGCCTGACTCCCCTACTGCTACTTAAGAGGAACCCTGTGTTCCCAGTTGGAACTCAAGATGAGCACCAAGCCCCCTGAGGCACCTTGAGAAGATTTCCAAGACCACCAGTGCAACTCAAGTGCAACCATGAGAATACAGCTCAACTGAAGAGGAGCCCTATTCCCCATCAAAAGGACAGCCTCCAGAAACAAAGAAAGAAGAAGATCCCCTCACCACAACGAAAGTGGGGTCCCCAGGACATCTCACCTAAAAAGGAGTCACTCTGCCACAAATAGAGATGAGCACACTGAAGTATCTCAAAAGGAGCTCTACAAAATTAGAGAGGAGCAATACCGTGAAAAACCAGTGAGGAGACTCAGTGCCAGAAATAGAGAGGACGCCCCACCCCATGGAGACAACCCACCACAACTTGGGAGGAAGCATCACCACAACTCGAGAGGAGCTCTAAGTCCTATGAATCAAGTAAAGTGGGGCTTTCCATGGCAACTGGAGAGAAACTCCTAGTTCCTCTGTACTCAAGCAGAACACCGAGTACCCTCCACAACTCAAGTGGAGCCCTGAGTCCACTTCTGAAACTCTTGAATAACCCTGAGTTCCCTGCCACAATTCAAAAGAACCCCGAGCCTGCTGCTGCAACTCGAGAGGAGGCAGCACCAGAACTCGAGAGGAGCTCTGAGTCCCCTTCCTCAACTCAAGAGGAGGTCTCACAGAAAATCGAGATAAGACCTCAGCACAACTAAAGAGGAGCACCAGACCATCACGAGAGAGGCGCCCAGGACATATCACTACAAGAGAAGAGCACCCACCACACAATTAGAGAAGTGCAGCTCGCCACATCTAGTGAGGAGCCCACACACCACATCTGGAGAAGAACCCCACAGCACATTGCAAATATTGAGGAAAACCCCTGATTGTTGCCAATAGAGAGGAGACCCCCGCCACAACTAGCGACTTGACCACATCACAACTAGAGAGTTGAACCCCACTGCAAATACAGAGGAGTCTTTTTGATAAAACTAGATCGGAAAACCCACCACAACTAGAGAGAAGCCCCTCACCAAAACTCGAGTGGAGTCCCCTGATTCATCTCAACAGGATCTGCTGCCCCCTTTTAGTGGAGTCCTGAGCTCCCACGGCATATTGATATGTGCTTCCTGAGACAAATAAAGAGAAGCCCATAACCTCAAATACAGAGATGCCCTCACCACAACTCTAGAGCCCCATGAACACCATAATTAGCTTGGAGTCCCCTGCCACAAAAATAAGTTGCACCCTGCCACAATTAGAGAGGAGTGTGCATATCACAACTAGAGAGAAGTTACCCACAACTAGCCAGGAGCCCCTGGAAATCGACTTAGAGAAGAGCCTGCCAGCACAACAATAGACAATAGACAAGCACCCCTCCACAAATCCAGACGAGCCTACATTCCTCATGTGGAGAAGAACCACATAGACATTCTGCCTATTAAGGCAAAGCCCCTTCCAAAGCATCAAGAGAGAAGTGCCCTCAACACAACTACAGAGTTGACTACCCATCACAATGAGAGAGGGTCAACCCCAACAAAATTACTGAGAAACCCCTAGCACCAAAGGTGGAGAGGACCTCCCCTGTGGAGCCATCCACACCCCAACCAGAGAAGACACATCCCCGCAATTCAACAGGAGGCCTCCACCACAACACAAGAGGAGCTCACTGGACATCACACATAGAGAGGAGTCACTCTGCTGCTAATAAAGATGAACCTAACACCACAAGTAGAGAGAAGATTGCACACTAAAGAGAATCGAACCCACCACAACTACAGAGTTGACACGACCTCAATGATAGAGAAGTTCCATGCCAAAACTAGTGAGAAGCCACCCAACATTGCAACAAGACAGGAGCCACCCTGCATATTCCTGCTAGAGACGAGTCGCCCCAAGATAGCTAGAGAAGAGGCTCCACCACAAGTCGAGAGGGACCCTGAGTACCCCTCCCAAATGAGAGAAACCACAGGTTCCCCACCACAGCTCTAGTGGAACCCTGAGACCCACGATGAAACTCGAGAAGAACACTGAGTTCCCACTGTATCTTGAGAGGAGCTCTGACTCCCATACTGTAACTAAAGTGGAACTCCAAGTTTCCCTCGCAACTCAAGATAAACCCTGAGATCCCCACTATAACTCGAGAGGAGGCCCTGCTCCTCTGCTGCAAATCGAGAGAAATCCCAAGTTACC
Source organism: Damaliscus lunatus (assembly GCA_006408505.1). Classification (NCBI taxonomy): domain Eukaryota; kingdom Metazoa; phylum Chordata; class Mammalia; order Artiodactyla; family Bovidae; genus Damaliscus; species Damaliscus lunatus. The sequence goes on from SJXP01000979.1 coordinate 218,627, forward strand.
CAGAGCAACTCAAAAGAGCCCCAAGCCCCCTGATGCAACTCGAGAGGCTTTCCAAGAGGAGCCAAGCCCACCACAATTTGAGAGGAGCAGTCTGCCACAACAGGAGAGGAAGCCCCATACCACCTCTAAAGAGTGGAAATTGACTTAGAGAAGAGCCTGCCAGCACAACAATAGACAATAGACAAGCACCTCTCCACAAATCCAGACGAGCCTACATTCCTCATGTGGAGAAGAACCACACAGACATTCTGCCACCCCTGCCACAACTAGAGAGGAGTCTGCACACCACAACTAGAGAAGAGTTGAAAGAAAAACGTCAGTTGACACCACGGCAACTAGAGCGAAGCACAATGTGTAACTATACAGTAGCATACCACACATAACCATGAGACAGGAGCCAGCTGCTAATTGCTACTAGAGAGGAGTTGCCTCATGCAGCTCAAGAGGAGGCCCAATTACAACTATAAAATAACCCCAAGTCACCTGTCCCAACTTGAGAGGAACCCTTAGTCCTCCACCATAACTCTACAGGAGCCCTATATCGCCACAAAGAAGGAGCCCCTGGCGACAGAGGAGCCCCCCACCAAAACTGGAAATGATTCCTCTGCCAAACTTAGAGAGAAGCCCTCTGGCACATTGTGCCTAGAGAGGTGGTCCTCTGCCACAGATAGAGATGTGGACCCTGACATAACTCGAGATGAGCTTCTCACCATTAGAGTGGAGCAACCCCATGAAAACTAGAAAGGAGCCCCCAATGCCACAAGTAGAAAAAACACTCTCCCCACAGAGAACCCCCCAGATGTTGCACCACTGCAATTAGAGAGGAGCCCCGAGTCCCCACCTCAACTTGAGGGAAGACCTATGCCAAAACTTAAGAGAAATCTATGGCCACAATGAGAGTGGAACCCACCCGCCATAACTGGAGATTGTCCCACTGCCACAACTGGAGAGAAGACCCAGGACATCACACCTAGAGAGGGCCCCCTCTACTACATAGAGACGAGCCTCTGCTGCAAGTCGAATAGAATCCCCTACCACCGACAGAGAGGAATAACCTCGACACAACTAGAGAGTAGAAGTCGCACGCAACTATAGAGGAGCCCCCTGAACATCAACACTTGAGAGGAGCATTCCTGCACATCACAATTAGACAGAAGCCTCCTTTCAAAACTAGAGAGGAGGCTCCCATGCCAGAACTAAAGAGGAGGGGCCATGTGATAATTAGAGAGTAGGCTCACAGATATCACACCTGGAAAGAGTACCTGTGCACATCGCTACCAGAGAGTAAATCCTCTCCATATTTCGAAAGGAACATTTGAGTTCAACTCTAGAGGTTACCCCTGCACACCATAACTAGGAAGAGCCCCACTAACACAACTCAAGAGGAGACTGCACAACACAACTAGAGAGGAGCCCACCGACACAACTAAGAGTTGACCCCCCCACACCAACTAGAGTAGAACCCAATGCCTCAGGTAGTTTAGCCACCAACACATTGCAACTGAACACAAGCCACCCTGCACATTGCTACTAGAGAGGAGCCACCCCACCACAAGTCGAGTGGAGGCACCACCTCAATTTGAGGGGAACTCCAAGTCCATGATGCAACTCAAAAGGAGTCCTTCACCACAACTAGAGAAAAGCCCACACGATGCAACTAGAAAGGAGCCCACCCAGACACCACATGAAGAAAGGAGGCCTCACATGCCACCCCTAGAGAGGAGCAATCTTGTATATCAAGTCTAGAGAGGAGGCTTCACACCACTACTAAAGAGCTGCCCCTCAAGCCACAAATAGAAATGAGCAAGCAAACTGCACCTAGTGAAGAGCCTCACAGCATTGTGCAACAAGACAAGAGTTCCCACTCCACAACTAGAGAGGACTTCCCCAGGCACATCACAACTAAGGAGGTGCACCCCAACACATCACAACTTTGAGCCCAGCCATCAAAACCAGAGAGCTGAATACATGCCACAGCTAGATAGTTGATCTCCAGGTGCAATTAGTGCACAGCACAATGCTGCAACTAGAGAAGAGCCCCCATCCTATATATCACATCTAGAGGGTAGAACCACTGCCACAACTAAAGTGGACACCCCTGCCACAGGTAGATAGGAGCCGGCCCCATACATCATAACTAGAGAAAAGTGACAATGCACATCAAAACTAGAGTGGAACTCCAACACGGATCATAACAAAAGAGGCCAGCACTGCAACTAGAGAGGAGATCCATGCCATAATTGGAGATAAGCCTCTGTGAAAATTGCCATTAGAGTGGAGCATATCCACATATCACAATTAGACAGAAGCCCCCTGCCATGAGTAGAGAGGAGCCCACCATGCTGCAACTAAAAAGGACTCCTTCAGCCACAACTGTAGCGTAACCTCCTACAAATCACAACATGAAAAAGGGCCTCTTCACATCACAATCAGAGAGGAGTCACCCCCATCACAATTTGAGAAGAGCACTCTACTGCAACTAGAGAGGAGCCCAGCTACCACAACTAAAGAGAAGCCTCCCTGCCACAACTAGAAAGGAGTCCACAAATGACAACTAGAGAGGAGCCAACCCACCACAAATAAAGAGTGCACCCCCACTGCAACTAAAGCCCCATGCTGCAACTAGACAGTACTCTCTTGCACATTGCAACTATATAGGGACCAGCTTGCACATCACTACTAGAAAGGATCTGGCCCACTGAAGCTCGACTGGAGGATCCACCACAACTCTCAAGGAAGCCCCAGTCACCTGTGGTAACTCAAGAGGCACCAGGAGTTCCCTGCTACAATTTGACAGAAGTGCTCAGTTGCAACAAGAAAAGGAATCACTGGCCAAAATAACAGAGGGGCTCTCCAGCCAAAACTGTAGTGGATTTCCCCAGAAAAACTAGAGTGGAGTCCCACAGGACTTAGAGAGAAGACCCTTCTGCCCCAAATAGAGACGAGCTCCATGAAGCAAGTCGAGTGGAGTCCCTCATAACTAGAGAGCAGCAATCCCACTAATGTTAGTGAGGAACCCCTAGCACCAAAAGTAGAGAGGACCTCCCCCGTGGAGGCACCCACACCCCATCCAGAGAGGACACAGCCCCACAGCTCAGAAGGAGTCTGCTGGACATCACAGAGAGAGATGAGACCCTTTGTTGCTAATAGAGATGAACCCCACACCACAAAGAGAGAGGAGCTTGCACACCACAACTAGAGGAAACTGAAACCACCACAACTACAGATTTGACCCTGACCACAACAGGGCCAAAACTAGCGAGTGGCCAACCAACATTGCAACAAGTCATGAATCACCCTGAACATCTTGCTAGAGATGAGTCGGCCCAAGATAACTCGAGAGGAGGCTCTACAGCAAGTTGAGAGAAACACTTAGTATGCCCTGAACTCGAGAGGAACACCGAGTTCCCCATCATAGCTTGTGTGGAACCCTGAGCCTTGTGGTGCAACAAAAGAAGGACACTGAGTTCACGCTGTGACTCGAGAGGAGATCTGAGTCTCCTACTGCAACTCTAGAAGAACTCCGAGTTCCCTGCTGCAACTCTAGAGGAGGCCCAACTCCCTTTTGCAACTCTAGAGGATCCATGAGAATCTGCCTAAATTCAAAAGGAGCCCTATTTCGCATCACAGTGAGAACTCCTGGCAACAAAGACAGAGGAACTCCACTGCTAGAGCTGAAGAGGATGCCCTCACAACTAGAGAGGTGCCCCCAGGACATCACACCTTAAAAAGAGTCATTCTGCCACAAATAAAATGAGCCCATTGAAGTAGCTTGAGAGAATACCTTCAAAATTATAGAGAAGCAATCCTGAGAAAAACTAGTAAAGATTGCCAAGCACCAAAATTAGAGATGATGCCCGCACCCCACAGAGACCACCCACCAAAACACGAGAGGCAATATCACTGCAACTCAAGAGGCCTTTGTGTCCCCTGTCTTACATGAGGAGGCGCCTTCCATGGCAATTCAAGAGGAACTCCTATTTCTTCACTGTACATGAAAGGAACACTGAATACCCATTGCAAATCAAGAGGAACCCCGAGTCCACTGCTGAAACTTGACAAAAATCTAGAGTTCCCTGTCACAACTCAAAAGATACCCATGTACCCTGTTGCAACTCGAGAGGTGGCACCACCAGAACTCAAGTGGAGCCCTGAATGTCCTTCCTCAACTCAAGAGGCTCTCTCACAGTAAATCAAGAATAAGACCTCAGCACAACACCAGAGAGGACACAGCCCCACAGCTCAGAAGGAGTCTGCTGGACATCACAGAGAGAGATGAGACCCTTTGTTGCTAATAGAGATGAACCCCACACCACAAAGAGAGAGGAGCTTGCACACCACAACTAGAGGAAACTGAAACCACCACAACTACAGATTTGACCCTGACCACAACAGGGCCAAAACTAGCGAGTGGCCAACCAACATTGCAACAAGTCATGAATCACCCTGAACATCTTGCTAGAGATGAGTCGGCCCAAGATAACTCGAGAGGAGGCTCTACAGCAAGTTGAGAGAAACACTTAGTATGCCCTGAACTCGAGAGGAACACCGAGTTCCCCATCATAGCTTGTGTGGAACCCTGAGCCTTGTGGTGCAACAAAAGAAGGACACTGAGTTCACGCTGTGACTCGAGAGGAGATCTGAGTCTCCTACTGCAACTCTAGAAGAACTCCGAGTTCCCTGCTGCAACTCTAGAGGAGGCCCAACTCCCTTTTGCAACTCTAGAGGATCCATGAGAATCTGCCTAAATTCAAAAGGAGCCCTATTTCGCATCACAGTGAGAACTCCTGGCAACAAAGACAGAGGAACTCCACTGCTAGAGCTGAAGAGGATGCCCTCACAACTAGAGAGGTGCCCCCAGGACATCACACCTTAAAAAGAGTCATTCTGCCACAAATAAAATGAGCCCATTGAAGTAGCTTGAGAGAATACCTTCAAAATTATAGAGAAGCAATCCTGAGAAAAACTAGTAAAGATTGCCAAGCACCAAAATTAGAGATGATGCCCGCACCCCACAGAGACCACCCACCAAAACACGAGAGGCAATATCACTGCAACTCAAGAGGCCTTTGTGTCCCCTGTCTTACATGAGGAGGCGCCTTCCATGGCAATTCAAGAGGAACTCCTATTTCTTCACTGTACATGAAAGGAACACTGAATACCCATTGCAAATCAAGAGGAACCCCGAGTCCACTGCTGAAACTTGACAAAAATCTAGAGTTCCCTGTCACAACTCAAAAGATACCCATGTACCCTGTTGCAACTCGAGAGGTGGCACCACCAGAACTCAAGTGGAGCCCTGAATGTCCTTCCTCAACTCAAGAGGCTCTCTCACAGTAAATCAAGAATAAGACCTCAGCACAACTAAAGAGTAGCGCCATGCCACAAAAAGAGAGGAGTCCAGGCAGACATCACTACAAGAGAGGAGCACCCACAGCACGATTAGAGAAGTTCACCTCACCACAACTAGAGAGGAGCCCACACAGCACACCTGGAGAAGAGCCCCACCACATATTGAAACTTTTGAGGAAATCCCCTGCACAATGGAACTAGAGAGGAGACCACCACCATCACTAGAGACTTGACCACCCACCATAAGAAGAGGTTGAACCCCACTGCAAATAGAGAGGAGCCTTCTGGATAAAACAAGATGGCAAACCCCACCACAACTACAGAGTAGGTCCTTGCCCTCAGCAAATAGGGAAACTACAACTCGAAGGAATTACCACATCACAACTAAAGAGAAACCCCTAGTTCAGTGCAACTAGTGAGAGCCCCTGATCACAACTAGTGTGTTGACCACATGCCACAGTATGAGAGGAGCTTTCAAGCTGCATCTGGAAAACAGTTACCCACAAACCTCAGTGACTGAGGAACACCATTGCCCAATGCAACTAGAGAGGAACCACCAAGTCCTCTGCAGCAACACGAGAGGAGCCAATGGCCAGAATTACCGAGGAGCCCCCCACCAAAACTGGAGAGGTTTTCCCCATCACAAGAAGAGAGGAGTCCACAAGATATCATACATAGAAAGAAGCGCCTCTACCACACATGGAGACATGCCCCCTGAAGTAAATTGAGAGGAAGCCTTCACAAGTAGAGAGGAACAACCATGCTAAAATCTGTAGGAATATCTAGTGCCAAAAGAAGAAAGAACCCCCTTAAGATCCCTTCATCACAACCTTAGAGGAGGGTCCACTGCAACTCGAGTGAAGCCCTGAGGCCAATGCCACAAATCAAGAAGGGGACACTGTCACTTCTCGAGAGAAGCCACCAGCCACCATACAAGCGGAGGCCCCCAGATGATATACATAGAGAGAAGTCACTTTGTAGCAAATGAAGATGAGCCCCACCACCACAACAAGAAAAGAAGTCCCTTTACATTGCAATGAGAGAGAACTCCCCACAGATATTGCAACTAAAGAGCCCCTCACCATAACTAGAAAAGAGACCTTACACAGCAACTAAAGAGTAACCCACCAGCAAACCACAACTGGAAAGGAACAGGCACACAAAGGCCAGAGATAATTGCCCATGACAGCTAGAGAGGAGCCCCCACTGATACTGAAGAGGAGCTCACCAGCACACTGAAACTAGAAACACCCATGCCACATGTAGAGAGGAGTCCTCAACCACAACTAGAGACCCCCTCTGAAATTCAAGAGGAGCCCCCTGCTTCATTTCAACAGGATCTGTTGCCTCTTTTTAGAGGAGTCCGAACACCCACAGCAAATTTATATGTGCCTCCTGAGATAAATATAGAGGAGGCCACCACCTCAAATACATCACCACAACTGGAGATTTCCGTGAAGACCAAAACTAGCATGGAGTCCCTGCCACAACAAGAAACTTGCACCCTGCCACAACTAGAGTGGAGCCTGCACATCACAACTAGAGAGAAGTCCCCCACAACTAGACAGGAGCTCCTGGAATTTGACTTAGAGAGGAGCCCGCCGGCACAATACACAAGCCTGTCACCACAACTCCAGAGGAGCCTGCATTCCTCATGTGGAGGAGAGCCCCATACAAACTGAAACTATTGAGGAAAATCCCCGCCAACACAACTAGAGAGGAACTTCCTCACCACAACTAGAGAGATGACCACCTATCACAAAGAGAGAAGTTAAACCCCCAAATTAGTGAGGAAACCCTAGTGCTACAAGTAAAGACGACTCATCACCATGGAGCCCACATGTGACAAACGCAATAGCAGGCACAACAGCAACTCAAAAGGAGGTCCAGATACCTGCAGCAACTCTAGAGGAGCTCCGCAATGAAACTTGAGAGATGCTCCATGTGACAACTTGAGAGGTGCCTCCTACTACAACTAGAGAGGAGCCCCAGCCATAAATTAAGAGCACTGTGTGCCCTGTAACAAGCTTAGAACCTCCTTCCACAACTGGAAAGGAGCACCCATTCACAACTAAAGATAAAGCTGCAAACCACAACTAGGGAAAAGGCCCCCGAAAATAGAGAGGAGCTACCAATTGGATTGGAAGAAGAGCAGAATGAAACACCACAACTTGAGGGGAGATCTCCACCACAAATAGACAATAAGCTCGCTGAACATTGCCACTAGAGCTGAGCACACCCACATATCACAATTAAATATAAACCCCCTGCGATGAGTAGAGAGGAGCCCAACATGCCACAACTAATGAGGATGCCCCCTTCCACAGCTAGAGAGTGTTCTCCTTCACTTCACAACTGGAAAATGCACCCCTTCACATGACAAGCAGAGATAAACCACCCCAACCACAGTTTGAGAGGAGCACTTTACGGCAACTAGAGAGGAAGCCCCATACCACAACTAAAAAAGAGTGCCCCCACCACAACTAGAGAGGAGTCTGCAAACCACAACAACAGGGGAGTCGGGGGGCGGGGAAAGCTGTCAATCTGACCCCACTGCAATTAGAGTGGATCGTGCCTTAACAGTACAGTAGCCCACTGTACATCACAACTACACAGGAGCCAGCCTGTTAATCACTCCTAGAGAGGAGCTGCATGCGCAGCTTGAGAGGAGGCCCCACCACAACTATAAAGGAACACCAAGTCACTTGTGGAAACGTGAGTGGATCCCCAGGTCACCCAATTCATCTGGACAGGAGCCCAATGCTGTCACAAGGAAGGGGCTCACCACGACAAAGACAGAGGAGTTCCCATCAAAACTGGAGAGGATTCCCTGGTAAGAACTAGAGAGGAGCCCTCTGGCACATTGCGCCTAGAGAGGAGCCCTTCTGCTGCAAATAGAGATGAGGCCCCCAAAGTAAATCAAGATGAGCCCCTCACAGCTACAGCAGAGCAATAACCTGAACACTAGTGAGGAGCCCCCAATGCCACAAGTCGAGAGAACACCCTCCCCACAGAGAACCCCAGAGGTGGCACCACCACAACTAGAGAGATGCCCATCCTGAACTTGAGAGGAGGCCGATGCCACCACGCAAGAGAAGCCATGGCCACAATGACAGAGGAGCTCATCCAGAAAAACTGGAGAGTGTCCCCAAACCACAACTAGAGAGGTGATCCTGGACATTTCACCTAGAAAGTGTCCCCTCCACTGCAAATAGAGATGAACCCCTCCTGCAATTTGAATAGATTCCCCTGTCATCATCAGATAGGCACATCCTTGCCACAGTTAGACAATAGACCCCATGCTGCAACTAGAGGGCAGCCCCCTGAACATTGACACTTGAGAGAAGCACTCCTGCACATCGCAATTAGACAGAGGCCTCCTTCCATAACTAGAGAGGAGGCCCCCAAGCCACAATTAAAGAGGAGGGGCCATGTGAAAATTAGAGAGTAGACTCGGGAATATTGTGAAAAAGTACCTGTGCACATCACTACCAGAGAGGAAACCCCCACCACAATCAGAAAGGAAAATTCCACTGCAACTCTAGAGGTGCCCACCACACACCACAACTAGAGAAGAGTCCCCTAACACAACTCGAGAGGAGCCTGCACACCATAACTGGAGAGGAGCCCACCTGACACAGCTAACAGCTGACCCCCCATACCAACTAAAGAGAAGCCCCATGCCACAGGTTGTGTAGCCACCCACACACCAAAACTAAACAGAAGCAATGCTGCACAATGCTACTAGAGAGGAGCCACCCCACCGCAGCTCGAGAGGAACCCAGTAAGCATCACACATAGAGAGAAGCCCCTCTGCTGCTAATAGAGACAAAATTCACACCACAACTATAGAGAATCTTGTACAGTACAACTAGAGAAAATCGTATCCACCACAATACAGAGTTGACCCCAACCACAACTAGAGGAAAAATCCATGCCAGAACTAGTGAGTAGCCACCCACACATTGTTGCAAGACAGAAGCCATCCTGCACATCCCTGCTAGAGACGAGTTGCCCCTAGGCAGCTCTAGAGAAAGCCCCACTGCAACTGGAGAAGCACACTGCATCCCCCACCACAGCTCTATTATAACCCTGGGGCCCGCGCTGCAACACAAGATGAATCCTGAGTTCCCAACAAAACTCCAGAGGAGTTCTGAGTCCTTGGCTGCAACTCTTAGTTTCCCATCACATCTCGACAGGAACACCAAGTTCCTCGCCTCAATTTGAGAGGAAGTCTGACTCTGCTGCTGCCACTCAAGAGGAACCCCGAGTTCCCTGTCGCAATTCAAGACAAGCCCCCATCCCCCAATGCAATTTGTGAGGATCCCAAGACTCCCACTCCAAATCAAGAGAGAGAATCTGCCTCAACTCAAGAGGAGCCCTATTCTGAATCAAAAGGGGGGCAGCAACAAAAACAGAGGCACTCCCCCACCAGAGCTGGAGATGTTCTAATCACCACAACTAGATATGTGCCCCCAGGACATTGCACCCAAAAAGGAGTCCCACTGATGCAAACAGAGCTGAGTAAACTGAAGTAACTCGAGAAGAGCCCCTCAAAATTAGAGAGTAGCAATCCCACCAAAAACTGCTGAGAAGACCCCTGTACCAAAAGTAGAGAAGACTTCCCACCCCACGAAGATATGCACAACAACTCGATTGGAGCTCTGAGTCCCCTGCCTTAACTCAAGACGAGCCTTGCACAACAAGTCAAGAGGAACTCTGGGTTATGTGCTGTACTCGAGATGAATATCAGTAAGGGCCACTACTCGAGAGGATCCCTAAGTTCACTGCTGCAACTCGAGAGGAATCCAGAGTTCACCATCACAACTTGAAATGACCAGGAGCTCCCTACTGCAACTCGAGAGGAGGCACCACCAGAACTCGAGAGGAACTCTGAGTCCCCTGCCTCAACTCAAGAGGAGTTCTTGTGGCAAATTGAGATAAGACCTCAGCACAACTAGAAAAGAGCACCATGCCACCACAAGAGAGGAGCAGAGGCACAAATCACTACAAGAGTGGAGCACACACAGCACAAATATAAAAGTGCAGCTCGAGACAACAAGGGAGGAGCAGACATACCACACCTGGGAAAGTGCCCCACACCACATGGCTACTGTTGACGAAAATCTCTGCCCAATGCAACTAGAGAGGAGACCCACACCACAACTAGACACTTGAACATCCACCACAACTAGAGTTGACCCCCAGTGCAACTAGAGAGGAGCATTCTGGATAAAACTAGATTGGAAAACCCACCACAACTAGAAAGGAGCACCTTGTCAACAGCAACTAGAGTAACAATTGCAACAACTCAAAGGAGCCACCACAGCACAACTAGAGAGAAACCCCTAGTAAAATGCAACTAAAGAGAGCCCCTGGACACAAACAGTGTGTTGAACATGGGCCACAACCAGAAGGGAGGCAGCACATCATATCTGGAGATGAATCTGAAACATACCACAAAGATTTAGGAACACCACTGCCCAAGGCAACTAGACAGGAACCACCAAATCCTTTGCTACAACAGGAGAGGAGCCAGTGGCCACAATGACAGAGGAGCCCCCTGCCAGAACTGGAGAGGTGTCCCCCACCACAAGTAGAGAGGATTCCATCAAGACATCACAAATAGAGGACTCCTTTTGAAGCAGATAAGAGACAAGCCACCTGAAATAACTCTAGATGAGGCCCTCACAAGTAGAGAGGAGCAACCACGTTAAAATTTGTGAGGAACACCCAAGAACAAAAGAAGTGAGGACCACCATTGCAGAGACCCTCATTACAACCTAAGAGGAGGGAACACTGCAATGAAGGAGAAGCTCCAAGTCAAAGTTATAACTCAAAGGAGGACTCCACCCCTACTCAAGAAAAGCCACAGGCAACAATGCGAGAGGATGCCCCCAAACATCATACCTAGAGAAGAGTCACTCTGTGGCAAATATAGCTGATCTCTCCCACCACAACAAGAAAGGAGGCCCCTGCATACTGCAATGAAAGTGAACTCCTCTCATATATTGCAACAAAGTAACCCATCACCATAACTAGAAAGGAGCCCACACACCACAACTAGAGAGTAGCCCACCAGCACACCACAACTAGAAATGAGCAGCCACACCACAGCTAGAGACAATCCCCCACCACAACTAGAGAGGAGCCCCCATTGATATTTGAGTTGAGCTCACCAGCACACTACAACCTAGAAAGAAATCTCCATGCCACAAAGAGAGGAGTCATGAAACACAACTAGAGAGAAGTCCCCCACCACTGAAACTCGAAAAGAGGCCCATGCTTCCTCTCCATAAAATCTGCTCACTTGTTTTAGAGGAGCCCTGCACCCCCACAGCAAATTGATATGTGCCTCCTGAGACAAATATAGAGGAGCCCACCACCACAAGTACAAAGATGCCCCTACCACAATTTGAGAGCCCCTTGAACCCCACAACTAGCTTTCTGTCCCTGCCACAATAAGGAAGTTGCCCTTTGCCACAGCTAGAAAGGAACCCGAACATCCCAACTAGAGAAAGGCCCGCACAACTAGACAGAAGCCCCTAGAAATCGATTTAGAGAGGAGCCTGCCGACACAACAATACACAAGCCTCCCACCACAACTCCAGAGAAGCCTGCATTCCTCATATGGAGAAGAGCAATATACACACTGCAGTTATTGAGGAAAATTCCCCCCAATGCAACTAGAGAGGATCTTCCTCTCCACATCTAAAGAGTTGACCACACATCACAACTAGAGAGGGTCAGCTCCACCAAAATTAATGAGGAAACCCTAGCACTAAAAGTAAAGAAGGCCCATCACCCTGGAGACCCCCACATGACACACACAAGAGGAGGCCCAGCCAAAGCTTAAGAGAAGACCCAAGTACCCTGCAGAAACTAGAAGAGCCCTACAACACAAGTCGAGAGAAGCCACTGTCTACAATGAGAGAGGAATCCTCTGGACATGACATCTAGAGAGGAGCCAATCCACTGCAAATACAGACAAAGCCCACACCACAATTAGAGAGGAGATCCCCTGCACATCACAATGAGAGGAGTCCCCTCAGACATCACAGCTAAAGAAGAGCACCTCACCTCACCTAGAGTGGAGCATGTGCACTGCAACAAGAAACTGGTCACCATTTTACATCTATAGAAAAGTCCACCACCAAATGTAGAGAGGAGCTTCCCACTGACTTAAGAGGAGCTTACCAGAACATCACTAGTAGAAAGGAGGCACTGTACCACAGCTAGAGAAGAGTTCCCCACCAAAATGACAGATAAGTCCCCCACAAAAACTCGAGAGGAGCCACCTACAGCAAATCGAGAGGTAACTCCCACTACAACTAGAGAGGAGTCCCAGCCACAAATTGAGAGCTGGCTGTACCCTGAAACTAGCTTAGAGCCCCCTGCCACATCTAGAAAGGAGAACCCCTCCAAAACTAGAGAGAAGCCTGCACACCACAACTATAGATAAGGTTCCCACAACTAGAGAGGAGCTCCCATTCACACTGTAATAAGAGAGGAGTCCCACACCACAACTAGAGGGCAGAACCCCACCATAAGGAGACATTAGCCCCACTGAACTTTGCCACTAAAGAGGGGTATACTTACACATCACAATTAAGTATAAGTCCTCTGCCTTGAGTACAGAGGAGCTCAACATGCCACAAAGAGGGTGCCCCCTGGCTTAACTAGAGAGTATAATATTTCACATCAAAACTAGAAAAAGTGCCCCTTCACATCACAAGCAGAGAGAAGCTACCCCCACCTCAACTCAAGAGGAGCATTTTACCACTACTAGACAAGAACTTTCATACCACAACTAAAGAGGAGCACCCCACCACCACAACTAGAGAAGAGTCTGCAAACCAAAACTACTGACAAACTGAAACAAATATGTCATTGACCCCCACGGCAACTAAACTGGAGCCACATGCCATAACTATACAGTGAAAGTGAAGTCGCTCAGTCATGTCTGACTCCTTGTGAACCCATGGACTGTAGCCTACTAGGCTTCTCCGTCCATGGGATTTTCCAGGCAAGAATACTGCAGTGAGTTACCATTTCCTTCTCCAGGAGATCTTCCCAACCCAGGGGTTGGACTCGGGTCTCCCGCATTGTAGGCAGATGCTTTACTGTCTGAGCCACCAGGGAAGTCTATACAGTAGCCTACTGCATATCACAAGTAGACCAGAGCAAACCTAATAATCGCTATTAGAGAATAGCTGCCCCACACATCTTGAGGAGTTTCCTCCACAACTTTAAAGGAACCCCAATTTACCTGTCACAACTCGAGAGGAACCCTGAGTCCCCCACCATAATTCGACAGGAACCCTATGCCATCACAAGAAAGGAGCCCCAGACGATAAAGACAGAGGAGGGACCCGGCAAAATTGGAGAGGATTCCCCTGCCAAAACATGAGTGAAGCCCTCCAGCACATTGTGCCTAGAGAGGAGCTCTTCTGCCACAAATAAAGATGACGCCCCTGAAGTAATTTGAGAGGAGCTCCTCAGAACTACAGTGGAGCAAACCCATGAAAACTAATGAGAATCCTCTAGAGAACCCCCAGAGGTGGCACCACTGCAACTAGAGAGATGTCCTGAGTTTCCTCCTGAAATTAACAGAATGTCTATGCCACAACTCAAGAGAAGCCCATGGTCACAACAACAGAGGAGCCCATCTGGAAAAACTGGAGAGTTTCCCACCAGCACAATTAAAGAGATTATTTCAGACATTGCAACTAGAAAGGGTCCCCTCTACCACAAATAGAGATGAATCCCTCCTGCAAGTTGAATAGATTCCCCTACAACCATCAGAGAGGCACACCCTGTCACAGCTAGAGGGTAGACGCTCCACCACAACTCAAGAGGAACACGAAGTCCCCTGGCACACATCGAGAGGAGTCTCCAACCACAATTAGAGAGGAGCCCACACATGGAAACAAGAATGGGGCCCACCACATATAGGAAGGAGGCCAGGCACCCTGTAACTAGAGAGGCGCAATCTCGCACACCACAGCTAGAGAAGAGGCTCTACCCCACTCCTAGAGAGTAGCTCCTCAACCTACAAATAGAAATGAGCCAGCAAATTGAACCTGGAGAAGAGCTGCACAGCCTAATGCAACAAGGCTGGAGTTCCCACTCCAAAACTAGACTGGACTCCCCCAGGCTCAGCACTAGGGTGGACTACCCCGGAACATCACAACTAGAGAGAAGCCCAACCGCCAAAACTAGAGAGATGAATACACATTACAACTGGATAGTTGACCGTCAGGCACAACTGGTGAGGAGCACACCACCAAAATGGAAAGGTGCTACCCCCTCACCAACGTACATCAAAACTAGAGTGTAGAACCACCACCACAACTAGAGTGGACACTTCTGCCACAGGTTGATACAAGCCCTCCCCACACATCACAGTTAGAGAAAAGTGCCCATGCACATCACAACTAGAGTGGACTTTTCACGTGGATCATAAAGATAGAGGAGGGCAACACCAGAACTAGAGAGGAGACTTCTTCCACAACTAGAGATAAGCTCCCCTGAACATCACCACTACAGAGGAACATACTCAAACGTCACAATTAGACAGAAGTCCCCTGCAACAAGTAGAGTGGAGCCCACCATGCCACAACTAAGGAGGACTCCCACTGCCACAACTAGACAGTAGCCTCCTGAATATTGCTATTAGGAAAAGACCCCCTTCACATCACAATCAGAGAGGAACCACTCCCAGAACATTTTGAGAAGACCACTCTACCACAATTAGAGAGGAGCCCAACTAGCACAACTGAAGAGAAGCACCTGTGCCACAAATAGAGGGGAGTCTGCAAAGGAGATCTAGAGAGGAGCCGCCCCACAACAAATAAAGAATGGACCCCCACTGCAACTAGAGTGAAGCCCCATGCTGCACCTAGACAGGAGCCAGCCTGCATTTCACTACTAGAGAGCATCTGCCCCACTTCAGTTCCAGATGAGGCTCCACTGCAAGTCTAAAGAAATCACAAATAATCTGCTGCAACTCAAAGGGAACCCCGAGTTACCCACTGCAATTTGACAAAAGCCCTATGCTGTAACAGGAAAGGAGCCTCTGGCCACAATGACAGAGGAGCCCCTCTGCCAAAACTGAAGTGGATTCCCCTGGCACAAATAGTGGATTCACCCAGGACATAACACCTAGAGAGAAGACTCTCTGCTGCAAATAGAGACGAGCTCCCTGAAGTAAGTCTATCTCTCAAAAATAGAGAGAAGCAGCCCCATTAATATTAATGAGGAACCCCTAACACCAAAAGTAGAGATGACCTTTCTTGTGGAGCCACCCGCACCCCAAGCAGAGAGGACACAGCCTTACAACTTGAGAGGAGCCCTCCACCACAACTCAAGAGGAGCCCCTCTACTACCAATAGAGACAAACCTCACACCACAACTATAGAGAATCTTGTATACCACAACTAGAGAAAATAGATCCCACACAAGTACAGAGTTGACCCCGACAACAACTAGAGAAAAAATCCATTACTGAACTAGTGAGTAGCTGCCCACACATTGCCACAAGACAGGAGCCATCCTGCACATCCCTGCTAGAGACAAGTCATCCCTAGACAACTCTAGAGGAAGCTGCCCTGCAATTCGATAGGCACACTACATTCTCCACCATGGCTCTAGTGTAACTCTGGGTCCAGCACTGAAACTTGAGATGAAACCTGAGTTCCCACCACAACTCAAAAGGGTCTCCCCTAGTTCAACTCAAGAGGAGCATTCTATGGCAACTCCAGAGGAACTCCAAGTTCCACACTGTACTCGAGAGGAACACTGAATTCCCATTGCAATTCGAGAGGAGACCTGAGTCAACTGCGGCAACTTGAGAGGATTCCTGAGACCGCCAACACAACTAAAAAGAAACCATGAGAATCTGCCTCAATTGAAGAGAAACCCTATTTTGCATCATGAGGATAGCATCCAGCAACAAAGAAAGAGGCACTCCCCTGGCACAGCTGGAGAGAATCCCATCATCACATCTAGAGAGGAGCCCCCAGGACATTGAACCTAAAAAGGAGTCACTCAACCACAAGTAGAAATGAGCCCACTGAAGTAACTCAAGAGGAGCCCCGAATGCCCTGGCACAATTCAAAAGACCCTGAGCCCCCAGCTGCAACTCGAAAGGAGGCAACACCAGAACTCAAGAGGAGCCCCGAGTCCCCTGGCTCATCTCAAGAGGAGCTATCACAGCAAATCGAGATAAGATCTCAACACAATTAGACAGGAGCACTATGCTACCACAAGAGAGGAGTCCAGGCACACATCTCTACAAGAGAGGAGACACCCATGGCACAATTAGAGTACAGCTTGCCACAACTAGAGAGGAGACCACACACCACATCTGGAGAAGAACCCCACACCCCGGCACATTGCAACTATTGAGGAAAACCCCTGACCAATGCAATTAGAGAGGAGACCCCCACTACGACTAAAGGATTGGCCCACACTGCAACTAGAGAGGATCCTTCTCTATTAAATTTGATTGGAAAGCCCACCACAACAAAACAGTAGCCCCTTGCACACTGCAACTACAGTAATGACTATAACAACTCGAAGGAGCTACCAAATCATAACTAGGGAAAAACCCAAGTACAGTGCAAGTAGAGAGAGCCCCTGGCCTCAAATAGTGTGTTGACAGTGAGCCACAGTGAGAGATGAGCCTGCATGCAGCATCTGGAGAAGAGTCCCCTGCAGACCGCAATGACTGAGGAACACCAATGCCCAATGCAACTAGAGAGGAACCACTGAGTCCTTTGCTGCAACACAACAGGAGCCACTGCCCACAATGACAGAGGAGACCCCGCCAAAACTGGAGAAGCTTCCCTCGCCACCAATAGACAGGAGATGACTGAAACACCAAATATAGAGAGGAAACCCTTGGCCGCAAATAGAGAAGCCCTCCCTGAAGTAACTCGAGAAGAGGCACTCACAAGTAGAGAGGAGCAACCACTCTAAAATTTGTGAGGAACACCTACTGCCAAAGAAGAGAAGAGGACCTTGCAGAGGCCCCCATCACAACATAAGAGGAGGAAACCACTGAAACTCGAGAGGAGCTCTGAGTCCAATGCCACAACTCAAGAGGAGGATTCTGCCACTACTCGAGAGAAGCCAGCGGCCACAATGAGAGAGTATGCCCCCCAGATATCACACCTAGAAAGGAGTCACTCTGTGACAAATATAAAAGAGCCCCCCACCACAACAAGAAAGGAGGCCCTTGCAGATTGCAATGAGAGAGGACCCCCCCTCAGATACTGCAACTAAAGTTTCCCTCACCATAACAAGAAAGTAGCCTGCATATCGCAACTAGAGATTAGCCGACCAGCATACAACTAGAAAAGAGAAGCCACACCACAGCTAGAGATAATCTCTCACCACAACTAGAGAGGAACCACCACTGATGCTTGAGATGAGCTCACTAGCACACTGCAACTAGAAAGAAACACCCATGTCACAGGTGGAGAGGAGTCCCTGACCACAACTAGAGAAGAACTCCCCACTGAAACTTGAGAGGAGCCTCCTGTTTCATCTTGACAGGATCCACTGCCTCCTTTCAGAGAATCCCTGAGCTCGCACACCAAATCGATATGTTCTGCCTGAGAAAAACACAAAGGAGTGCACCACTGCAATTACATAGTTCTGTCTACCACAACTCCAGAGCCCTTGAACATCCCAATTAGCTTGGAGGACCCTGCAGCAACAAGAAACCAGCAACCTGCCACAAGTAGAGCAGAGCCTGCACACCAAAAGTAGAGAGAAGCCCCTGACAACTAGACAGAAGCTCTGGGAAATCACTCTGAGATGAGGCCGCCAGCACAAAAATTGGAAAGCTTCCAGCCATAGCTCCAGAGAAGCCTGCATTCCTCATGTGGAGAGCAGCCCCTATACACTGCAAATATTGAGCAAAACCCCTCCCTATGTGACTAGAGAGGAGCTCACTCACCACAACTAGAGATAGGACACCCATCACAACTAAAGAAGGTAAATTCCACTAAAATTTCTGAGGAACTCCTAGAGCCAAAGGTAGAGAGAACCTCCACAATGCAGCCACCCACTCCCCAACCAGAGAGGACACTGCCCCATAAATTCAGAGGAGCCCTCCACCACAACTCGAGGGGAGCATGCTGGACATCACACATAGAGAGGAGCCCCTCTGCTGCTAATAGAGATGAACCTCACACCACAACAAGAGAGGAGCTTGCACACCACAACTAGAGATAATAGAACACACCCGAGTACAGAGTTGACCTTGACCATTTAAAGTAGTGAGTATGCACCCACACATTGCAACAAGACAGAACCCACCATGCACATCCCTGCAAGAAATGAGATGCCCCAAGAGAAGTCGACAGGAGGCCCCATTGCAACTCGAGATGAACCCTGAACATCCCTCCCAACTCAAGAGGAACACTGAGTTCCCCGCCAAGGCTCAAGTGGAACAGTGTGTCCCATGCTACAACTTGAGAGGAACTCTGAGATCCCACCAAAACAATAGAGGAGCTCTGAATTACCTGCTGCAACCTGACAGGAACCCTGAGTCTCCTGCATTCCCACCTGCAACTCAAGTGAGGCTTCCATTCAAGAGGAAACCTGAGTTTCCTGCCACAACTAGAGGGGAAATCCGAGTTCCCAGCCACAATTTGAAGGAGGCCCGACTCCTCTGCTGCAACTCAAGAAGAACCCTGAGTTCCAGATCGCAAATGGAGACAAGTCCCAAGCCCCCTGAAGCAACTTGAGAGGATTCCCAATGTCCCCAACGAAACTCAAGAGAAATGTGAGAATTCACCTTAATTCAAGAGGAGCCATATTCTGCATCATGAGGGGAGCCCCTGGCAACAAATCAGTGACACTCCCCTGGCAGAGCTGGTGAGGATCTCTTCACCACAACTAGAGAGGAGGCCCCAGGACATCGCACCTAAAAAAGAGCCACTGTGAAACAAATAGAGATGAGTGCAGTGAAATAACTTGAGAGGATCTCTCACAATTACAGAGGAGGAATCCCGTGAAAAACTAGTGAGGAGAACACAGTGATAAAATTAGAGAGGACTCCACACCCACAGAACCAATCCACCACAACTTGAGAGGAGACATAATGAAACTCGACAGGAGCCCTGGGTGCCCTGCCTCAACTCAAGTGGAGCCTTCCACAGCAACTCAAGTGGAACTATGAATTGGCCGTAGTGGAGAGGAACACCAAGTACCCGCTGCAAATCGAGAAGCCCTGAGCCCATTGCTGCAAATGGAGAGGTGGCACCAAAAGAACTCGAAAGGAACTCTGAGTCCCCTATCTCAACTCAAGAGGAGCTATCATGGCAAATCCAGAGAAGACCTCAGCACAACTAGAGAGGAGTACCACACCACCACAAGAGAGGAACCCAAGCACACATCACTACAAGAGAGGATCACCCTCAATTAGAGACGTGCAGCTTGCCACAATTAGAGAGGAGCCCACACACCACATCTAGAGAAGAGCCCCACCACACATTGCAACGACTGCAGAAAACCTCTGTCCAGTGCAATTAGAGAGGAGACCTCCACCACAAATAGAACCTTGACCACCCACTTCAAATAGAGAGTTACCCAACTGCCACGAGAGGAACCTTCTGGATAAAACTATATTGGAA
>SJXP01000979.1:238842-312440 GCA_006408505.1 Damaliscus lunatus
ACACATCACTACAAGAGAGGATCACCCTCAATTAGAGACGTGCAGCTTGCCACAATTAGAGAGGAGCCCACACACCACATCTAGAGAAGAGCCCCACCACACATTGCAACGACTGCAGAAAACCTCTGTCCAGTGCAATTAGAGAGGAGACCTCCACCACAAATAGAACCTTGACCACCCACTTCAAATAGAGAGTTACCCAACTGCCACGAGAGGAACCTTCTGGATAAAACTATATTGGAAGCCACACCACAACTAGAGAGCAGTCCCTTGCCAATTGCAAATAGATTAGCAAGTGCAAAACTCAAAGGAGTCACCACACCACCAATAGAAACCCCTAGTACAGTGCAACTAGGGAGAGCCCCTGGCCACAACTAGTGTGTTGACCAGGTGCCACAATGCCCAACGCAACTATAGAAGAACCACCAAGTCCTGTGCTGCAACATGAGCGGAGCCACTAGCCACAGTGACAGAGGAGCTACCCACCAAAACCGGAGAGATTTCCTCAGCCACAAGTTAAGAGGAATCCACCATGACATCACACATAGAGAGGAGTGCCTCTGCTGCAAATAAAGATGAGCCCACTGAAGTAACTCAAGAGTAGGCCCTCAAAGGTAGAGAAGAGCAATCATGCTACAATTTTGAGGAACACATAGTTGCCAAAGAAGAGAGAACCCCCCTGCAGAGCCCTCCATCACAACCTAAGAGGAGGCTCTCATTCAAACCGAGGAGCCCCAAGTCCACTGCTACAATTCAAGAGGAGGACTTGAGAGAAGCCACCAGTCGCAATGGATGAGGATACCCCAGACAGCATACCTAGAAGGAGTCACTCTGCAGCAAATACAGATGAAGTTCAGTTGCTCAGTCATGTCCGACTCTGCGAACCCATGAATCACAGCACGCCAGGCCTCCCTGTCCATCACCAACTCCCAGAGTTCACTCAGACTCACATCCATCGAGTCCGTGATGCCATCCATCCATCTTATCCTCGGTCGTCCCTTTCTCCTCCTGTCCCCAATCCCTCCCAGCATCACAGTCTTTCCAATGAGTCAACTCTTCGCGTGAGGTGGCCAAAGTACTGGAGTTTCAGCTTTAGCATCAGTCCTTCCAAAGAAATCCCAGGGCTGATCTCCTTCAGAGTGGACTGTTGGATCTCCTTGCAGTCCAAGGGACTCTCAAGAGTCTTCTCCAACACCACAGTTCAAAAGCATCAATTCTTTGGTGCTCAACCTTCTTCACAGTCCAACTCCCACTTCCATACATGACTACTGGAAAAACCATAGCCCCCAACTAGACAGACCTTAGTTGGCAAAGTAATGTCTGCTTTTTAATATGCTATCTAGGTTGGTCATAACTTTTCTTCCAACGAGTAAGCATCTTTTAATTTCACGGCTGCAGTCACCATCTGCAGTGATTTTGGAGCCCCAAAAAATAAAGTTGACACTGTTTCCCCTGTTTCCCCATCTCTTTCCCATGGAGTGATGGGACCGGATGTCATGATCTTCGTTTTCTGAATGTTGAGCTTTAAGCCAACTTTTTCGCTCTCCTCTTTCACTTTCATCAAGAGGCTTTTTAGTTCCTCTTCACTTTCTGCCATAAGGGTGGTGTCATCTGCACATCTGAGGTTATTGATATTTCTCCCGGCAATCTTGATTCCAGCTTGTGCTTCTTCCAACCCAGCGTTTCTCATGATGTACTCTGCCTAGAAGTTAAATAAGCAGGGTGACAATATACAGCCTTGACATACTCCTTTTCCTATTTGGAACCAGTCTGTTGTTTCATGTCCAGTTCTAACTGTTGCTTCCTGACCTGCATACAGATTTCTCAAGAGGTAGGTTAGGTGGTCTGGTATTCCCATGTCTTTTAGAATTTTCCACAGTTTATTGTGATTCACACAGTCAAAGGCCTTGGCATAGTCAATAAAGCAGAAATAGATGTTTTTCTGGAACTCTCTTACTTTTTCCACGATCCAGTGGATGATGGTAATTTGATCTCTGGTTCCTCTGCCTTTTCTAAAACCAGCTTGAATGTCAGGGAGTTCACGGTTCACGTATTGCTGAAGCCTGGCTTGGAGAATTTTGAGCATTACTTCACTAGCATGTGAGATGAGTGCAATTGTGTGGTAGTTTGAGCATTCTTTGGCATTGCCTTTCTTTGGGATTAGAATGAAAACTGACCTTTTCCAGTCCTGTGACCACTGCTGTGTTTTCCAAATTTGCTGGCATGTTGAGTGTAGCACTTTCACAGCATCATCTTTCAGGATTTGGAATAGCTCCATTGGAATTCCATCACCCCCACTAGCTTTGTTCGTAGTGATGCTTTCTAAGGCCCACTTGACTTCACATTTCAGAATGGCTGGCTCTAGATGAGTGATCACACCATGGTGATTATCTGGATCGTGAGATCATTTTTTGGACAGTTCTTCCCTGTATTCTTGCCACCTCTTCTTAATATCTTCTGCTTCTGTTAGGTCCAGACCATTTCTGTACTTTATCGAGCCCATCTTTGCATGAAATGTTACCTTGGTATCTCTAATTTTCTTGAAGAGATGTCTAGTCTTTCCCATTCTGTTCTTTTCCTCTATTTCTTTGCATTGATAGCTGAAGAAGGCTTTCTTATCTTTTCTTGCTATTCTTTGGAACTCTGCATTCAGATGCTTATATCTTTCCTTTTCTCCTTTGCTTTTCACTTCTCTTCTTTTCAGAGCTATTTGTAAGGCCTCCCCAGACAGCCATTTTGCTTTTTTGCATTTCTTTTCCATGGGGATGATATTGATCCCTGTTTCCTATACAATGTCACGAACCTCATTCCATAGTTCATCAGGCACTCTATCTATAAGATCTAGGCCCTTAAATCTATTTCTCACTTCCACTGTATAATGATAGGGAATGTCATACCTGAATGGTCTAGCGGTTTTCCCTACTTTCTTCAATTTGAGTCTGAATTTGGTAATAAGGAGTTCATGATCTGAGCCACAATCTGACATAATGTGGTCCACTGGAGAAGGGAATGGCAAACCACTTCAGTATTCTTGCCTTGAGAACCCCATGAACAGTATGAAAAGGCAAAATGACAGGATACCAAAAGAGGAATTCCCCAGGTCGGTAGGTGCCCAATATGCTACTGGAGATCAGTGGAAAAATAACTCCAGAAAGATTGAAGGGATGGAGCCAAAGCAAAAACAAGACCCAGTTGTGGATGTGACTGGTGATAGAAGCAAGGTCCGATGCTGTAAAGAGCAATATTGCATAGGAACCTGGACTGTCAGGTCCATGAATCAAGGCAAATTGGAAGTGGTCAAACAAGAGATGGCAAGAGTGAACGTCGACATTCTAGGAATCAGGGAACTAAAATGGACTGGAATGGGTGAATTTAACTCAGATGACCATTATATCTACTACTGCGGGCAGGAATCCCTCAGAAGAAATGGAGTAGCCATCATGGTCAACAAAAGAGTCCGAAATGCAGTACTTGGATGCAATCTCAAAAACAACAGAATGATCTCTGTTCATTTCCAAGGCAAACCATTCAATGTCACAGTAATCCAAGTCTATGCCCCAACCAGTAACACTGAAGAAGCTGAAGTTGAACGGTTCTGTGAAGACCTACAAGACCTTTTAGAACTAACACCCAGAAAAGATGTCCTTTTCATTATAGGGGACTGGAATGCAAAAGTAGGAAGTCAAGAAACACCTGGAGTAACAGGCAAATTTGGACTTGGAACGCGGAATGAAGCAGGGCAAAGACTAATAGAATTTTGCCAAGAAAATGCACTGGTCATAGCAAACACCCTCTTCCAACAACACAAGAGAAGACTCTACACATGGACATCACCAGATGGTCAACACCGAAATCAGATTGATTATATTCTTTGCAGCCAAAGATGGAGAAGCTCTAAACAGTCAACAAAAACAAGACCAGGAGCTGACTGTGGCTCAGATCATGAACTCCTTATTTGTGGGATTGCTACTGTCTAATTTTGAGTGGCTCTTTTCTAGTTACTTCATGGGCTCATCTCTATTTGCTACAGAGTGACCCCATAAGGGGGGATGTCCTGGGGACTGCTCTCTAGTTTTGGTGAGGGCATCCTCTCCAGCTCTGGCATGGGAGTGCCTCTGACTTTGTTGCTGGGGGCTCCCCTCGTGATACAGAGTAGAGCTCCTCTTGAATTGAGGCAGATTCTCTCAGTTCCTCTTGAGTCCCAGTTGGGGCTTGGGAATCCTCGCGAGTTGCATTAGGGGGATAGGATCTAGTCTCATTTTGTGATGGGAAACTCAAGATTCCTCTCGAGTTGCAGGAAGGGAGTCGGTCCTCCTCTCGAGTTGAGGTAGAGAACTCAGGGTTCCTCTCGAGGTGCACAGGGGGACTATGGTCCACTAGAATTGCAGCTGAAAACTAAAGGTTCCTCTCTAATTGCAATAGAAAACTTGGGCTTCCTATTAAGTTGCAACAGGGGACTGGGGCTCCACTCCAGTTGTGGCTGGGAAGTCGGGGTACCTCTTGAGTTGTAGCAGGAGACTCAGAGCTCCTCTCGAGTTGCAGTGGGATCTCAGGATTCCTCTCATGTTGTAGCACGAGAATCAGTGTTCTGCTCAAGCTTTGGAAGGGAATTCAGGGTTCCTCTTCATTGGGATCAGGGTTCCTCTCAGGTTGCAATGGGGCTTCCTCTCGAGTTGTATTGGTGTGACTTGTCTCTAACAGGGATGTTCAAGGGGGCTGTTGCAGTGTGCAGATGGCTACTCACTAGTTTGGCATGGGATTTTTCTCTAGTTTGGGTCGGATTCAATTCTGTAGCTGTGGTGGCTTTGATTCTCTCTAGTTGTGGTGTGCAAGCACCTCTCTAGTTGCGGTTGGGGGCTCCTCTCTACCTGTGGCATGAGTGTTTCTTTCTAGTTGTGGTATGCTGTGGGCTCCTCTGTCAGTGTGATGGTGGATTATCTCTAGCAGTTGTGTGGCTTCTCCCTTCTAGTTGTGGTGGGTTGATGGGCTAACCTCTAATTGTGGTATGTGCGCTCCTTTCTGGTCATGGTGAGGGGGACATTTGCTGCAATACTTGTGGGAAGTCCTCTCTCATTGTAATGTGCAGGGGCCTCCTTTCTGGTTGTGGTGGAGGGGCTCATCTATATTTGCTGAAGAGTGACTCCTCTCTTTATGATGTCTATGCTCATCCTCTCACGTTGTAGCTAGTGGCTTCTTTTGAGTAGCTCGGAGTTTTTTCTTGAGTTGTGGCAGTGTATTCAGGGCTCCTCTCCAGTTGCAGTAGTCTTTCCTCTTATGTTGTGATGGAGAGCTCTTCAGGTGGCTCTGCTCTTCTTTTGACATTGTTTCTCAAAAATTTTAGTGTTTTTACTCATCTCTACTTGTGAGGACCTCCTCTTGGGTTACTTCAGGGGATTATCTTTATCTGTGATGCTTTGGTGGATTTTTCTATACTTGTGGAAGGAGAAACCTCTCCAGTTTGGGTGGAGGGCTCCTCAGTCATTGTGGCCAGTGTCATGTATCATGTTTCAGGGAAGGACTCAGCATTACCTCTCTGGTTGTGTTGGCCAGTGGTGTTTCTCAATCATTGCAGTATGCAGGAAACTCTTTACATAAGCAGTGTGTAGGCTTCTCTCACTGTGGCTTGTGGCACACACACTAGCTGTGGCCAAGAGTTCTAGTTGTACTGAACTAGGGGTTTCTCTCTAGATGTGGTGTGCTGCTCCTTTAAGTTGTTGCAGTCGCTAATCTAGTTTCTGTGGGCAAGGTGCTACTCTCTAGTTGAGGTGGAACATCCAATTTAGTTTTATCCAGAAGGTTCCTTTCTAGTTGCAGTAGGGGTCAACTCTCTAGTTGTGGTTCTTGGTTAAGTCTCTAGTTGTGGTAGGAATCTCTTCTTTAGTAGCATTGGGCACGGCTTTTCCTGAATAGTTGCAATGTGAGGTGGATCTTTTCTCCAGATGTGATGTGTGAGAGCTTCTTTAGTTGTGGTGAGCTGCATTCCTCTAGTTGTGCTGTAAGTGCCCCTCTCTTGGAATGATGTGTGCCTGGACTCCTCTCTTGTGGTGGTGTGATGCTGCTCTCTATTTGTGCTGAGATCTTAGCTCAATTTGCTGTGAGAGCTCCCCTTGAGTTGGGGCAGGGGACTCGGAGCTCTTCTCGAGTTCTAGTGGTGTCTCCTCTCGAGTTGCAGCAGGAGGTTCTGGGTCCTTTTGAGTTGTGGTGGTAAGCTCGGGATTCCTCTCAAGTTGCACCAGTGGAATCAGGGCTCCTTACGAGTTGGAGTGGATATTCTGTGTTCCCCTTGGTTACAATGCACTGCTCAGATTTCCTCTCTAGTTGTCATGGAAGGCTCCTTTGAGTTGAGGCAGGAGACTCAGAGCGCCTCTCCAGTTGTGGCAAGAACACCAAGGTCCTCTCCAGTTGCAGCATGCAACTCAGGGTTCCACTTGAGCCATGGGGGCATCTCAGGATTCCTCTCGTGTTGAGCAGTATGCAGGATTCCTTTCTAGTTGCAATGTGGCTTCCTCTCAAGTTACAGTGGGGCCTCCTCTAGAATTGCCTTGGGACGCCCCATCTCTAGCAGGGATGTGTAGGGTGGCTCCTGTCTTTTTGTAATGTGCAGGTGGCTAGCCACTAGTTTGGCATTTGTCTTTTCTCTAGTTGTTGTCATAGTAAACTCTGTAGTTGTGGCGGGTTCGAGTCTCTCTAGTTGTGGTGTGAATGCTCCTCTTTAGTTGTGTCATGAGGTTCATCTCTATCAGCAGCAGAGGGGCTCCTCTCTATGTGTGAGGCCTAGTGGGCTCTTCTCGAGTTGTGGTGGAGGGCTCCTATAAAATTGTGGGACTGTGTACTCTCTGCTTACGGTGTGGGAATTTCCATGGGGTAGGTCCTCTGTAATTTTGGTTCTAGGAGTTCCTTACTAATATTAATGGGGCTGCTTCTCTCTAGTTGTGAGTGATTCCACTCAACTTACTTCAGGGAGCCCATCTGTATGTGTGGCAGAGGGGCTTCTCCCTAGGTGTGATATTCTGGGTGTCCACTCTGATAGTGCCAGGGGAATCTACTTCACTAATGGCCGAGGTGTTCCTGTGTCATTTTGCCAGGGTCTCCTGCCTTGTTTCAGCACAGGGCTCCAATAGAATTGCAGCAGGGAATGCGGGGTTCCATTTGAGTTGCAGCAGGTGACTCAGGCTTCCTTTAGATTTGCGCTGAGTGCAGGCAGCTGCAAGCCGGTGCACTGAGCACAGGTGGCTGCAAGCCAGTGCACTGAGCACGGCTGATAGGAGCTACACCACGTCCAAGTTCAGGGGCAGTGGCATAGAGTGTCAGGCTGTGATGGCGCAGGAACAGCTGAGAGGAGCCACCCTGAGCCCGAGGCCAGGGGAGGTGGCTGGGAGGAGCCACCCATGCCTGAGGCCAGGGCTGATGGCCCAGAGGAGCAACCCGAGGAGTGGTGGCTGCACAGGCGCAGGAGGGGCTAGAGGAGCTATCTCACGTTGGAGGTCAGGAACAGCGATGGCAAAGAGATACCCCTCATCCAAGGTAAGGAGCAGTGGCTGTGTTTTGCTGAAGCAGCCGTGAAGAGACACCCCACACCCAAGGTAAGAGAAACTCAACTAATATGGTAGGTGTTGCAAGAGGGCATCAGAGGGTAGACACACTGAAATCATACTCACAGAAAACTAGTCAATCTAACCACACCTAGGACAACAGCCTTGTCTAACTCAATGAAACCAAGCCATGCCTGCGGGTCAACCCAAGATGGGCTGGTCATGGTGGACAGGTCTGACAGAATGTGGTCCACTGGAGAAGGGAATGGCAAACCACTTCAGTATTCTTGCCTTGAGAACCCCATGAACAGTATGAAAAGGCAAAATGATAGGATACCAAAAGAGGAACTCCCCAGGTCATTGGGTGCCCAATATGCTACTGGAGGTCAGTGGAGAAATAACTCCAGAAAGAATGAAGGGATGGAGCCAAAGCAAAAACAATACCCAGTTGTGGATGTGACGTGATAGAAGCAAGATCCAATGCTGTAAAGAGCAATAGTGCATAGGAACCTGGACTGTCAGATCCATGAATCAAGGCAAATTGAAGTGGTCAAACAAGAGATGGCAAGGGTGAACATCGACATTCTAGGAATCAGCGAACTAAAATGGACTGGAATGGGTGAATTTAACTCAGATGACCATTATATCTACTACTGTGGGCAGGAATCCTTCAGAAGAAATGGAGTAGCCATCATGGTCAACAAAAGAGTCCAAAATGCAGTACTTGGATGCAATCTCAAAAACAACAGAATGATCTCTGTTCATTTCCAAGGCAAACCATTCAATGTCACAGTAATCCAAGTCTATGCCCCAACCAGTAACGCTGAAGAAGCTGAAGTTGAATGGTTCTGTGAAGACCTACAAGACCTTTTAGAACTAACACCCAGAAAAGATGTCCTTTTCATTATAGGGGACTGGAATGCAAAAGTAGGAAGTCAAGAAACACCTGGAGTAACAGGCAAATTTGGCCTTGGAATGCGGAATGAAGCAGGGCAAAGACTAATAGAGTTTTGCCAAGAAAATGCACTGGTCATAGCAAACACCCTCTTCCAACAACACAAGAGAAGACTCTACACATGGACATCACCAGATGGTCAACACCGAAATCAGATTGATTATATTCTTTGCAGCCAAAGATGGAGAAGCTCTATACAGTCAACAAAAACAAGACCAGGAGCTGACTGTGGCTCAGATCATGAACTCCTTATTACCAAATTCAGACTTAAATTGAAGAAAGTAGGGAAAACCGCTAGACCATTCAGGTATGACCTAAATCAAATCCCTTATGATTATACAGTGGAAGTGAGAAATAGATTTAAGGGCCTAGATCTGATAGATAGAGTGCCTGATGAACTATGGAATGAGGTTCGTGACATTGTACAGGAGACAGGGATCAAGACCATCCCCATGGAAAAGAAATGCAAAAAAGCAAAATGGCTGTCTGGGGAGGCCTTACAAATAGCTGTGAAAAGAAGAGAGGCGAAAAGCAAAGGAGAAAAGGAAAGATATAAGCATCTGAATGCAGAGTTCCAAAGAATAGCAAGAAGAGATAAGAAAGCCTTCTTCAGCGATCAATGCAAAGAAATAGAGGAAAACAACAGAATGGGAAAGACTAGAGATCTCTTCAAGAAAATTAGAGATACCAAGGGAACATTTCATGCAAAGATGGGCTCGATAAAGGACAGAAATGGTATGGACCTAACAGAAGCAGAAGATATTAAGAAGAGGTGGCAAGAATACACGGAAGAACTGTACAAAAAAGATCTTCACGACCCAGATAATCATGATGATGTGATCACTAATCTAGAGCCAGATATCTTGGAATGTGAAGTCAAGTGGGCCTTAGAAAGCATCACTGTGAACAAAGCTAGTGGAGGTGATGGAATTCCGGTAGAGCTGTTTCAAATCCTGAAAGATGAACCTGTGAAAGTGCTGCACTCAATATGCCAGCAAATTTGGAAAACTCAGCAGTGGTCACAGGACTGGAAAAGGTCAGTTTTCATTCCAATTCCAAAGAAAGACAGTGCCAAGAATGCTCAAACTACCGCACAATTGCACTCATCTCACATGCTAGTAAAGTAATGCTCAAAATTCTCCAAGCCAGGCTTCAGCAATACGTGAACCGTGAACTCCTGGATGTTCAAGCTGGTTTTAGAAAAGGCAGAGGAACCAGAGATCAAATTGCCAACATTCGCTGGATCATGGAAAAACCAAGAGAGTTCCAGAAAAACATCTATTTCTGCTTTATTGACTATGCCAAGGCTTTTGACTGTGTGGATCACAGTAAACTGTGGAAAATTCTGAAAGAGATGGGAATACCACACCACCTGACCTGCCTCTTGAGAAATCTGTATGCAGGTCAGGAAGCAACAGTTAGAATTGGACATAGAACAACCGACTGGTTCCAAATAGGAAAAGGAATATGTCAAGGCTGTATATTATCCCCCTGCTTATTTAACTTAAATGCAGAGTACATCATGAGAAATGCTAGACTGGAAGAAACACAAGCTGGAATAAGATTTCAGGGAGAAATATCAATAACCTCAGATATGCAGATGACACCACCCTTATAGCAGAAAGTGAAAAGGAACTAAAAATCCTCTTGATGAAAGTGAAAGAGGAAAGCGAAAAAGTTGGCTTAAAGCTCAACATTCAGAAAATGAAGATCATGGCATCTGGTCCCATCACTTCTTGTGAAATAGAAGGGGAAACAGTTGAAACAGTGTCAGACTTTATCTTTTTGGCCTCCAAAATCACTGCAGATGGTGACTGCAGCCATGAAATTAAAAGATGCTTACTCGTTGGAAGAAAAGTTATGACAAACCTAGACAGTATATTCAAAAGCAGAGACATTACTTTGCCAACTAAGGTCTGTCTAGTCAAGGCTATGGTTTTTCCTGTGGTCATGTATGGATGTGACAGTTGGACTGTGAGGAAGGCTGAGCACCGAAGAAGTGATGCTTTTGAACTGTGGTGTTGGAGAAGACTCTTGAGAGTCCCTTGGACTGCAAGGAGATCCAACCAGTCCATTCTGAAGGAGATCAGTCCTGGGATTTCTTTGGAAGGAATGATGCTGAAGTTGAAACTCCAGTACTTTGGTCACCTCATGCAAAGAGCTGACTCATTGGAAAAGACTCTGATGCTGGGAAGGATTGAAAGCAGGAGGAAAAGGGGACGACAGAGGATGAGATAGCTGGATGGCATCACAGACTCGATGGATGTGAGTCTGAGTGAACTCCAGGAGTTGGTGATGGACAGGGAGGCCTGGCGTGCTGCGATTCATGGGGCCACAAAGAGTCAGACACGACTGAGCAACTGAACTGAACTGAACTGAACTCCTCTCTAGCTTCAGTGGGAGAAACCCTCTCTAATATTGATGTGCAGGCTGGATCCTGTCTAGCGGGAATATGCGGGATGCTAGTCTCTAGTTGCGGCATGGGGCTCCACTCTCATTGCAGTGGGCTTCCACTGTTCATTTGTGGTGGGTCAACTCCTCTCTAGTTTTTGTTTGAAGACTCCTCTCTAGTTGTGGCAGGTGGGGGCGGCTCCTCTTTAGTTGCAGTAGTGTGCTCTTCTCAAATTGTCATGGGGCAGGTTCCTTTCCAGTGTGAAGGGAAGGGGCACTTTTCCTAGTTGTGATGTTCAGGAGTCTACTCTCAAGTTGTGGCAGTGGGAGTCCTCTTTCATTGTAGCATGATGGGCTCCTCTCTACTTGTGGCAAGGGTCTTCTGTTTAATTGGGATGTGTGAGTATGCTCCTCTCTAATGGTGATGTTCATGGGGGCTTATATCTAACTGAAGAATGGGTAGCCTCTCCAGTTGTGGTATGGGCCTCCTCTTTTGTTATGACCTGTGTGGGAGTTCCACTCTAGTTTTGATGTGCATAGGCACTTTTCTCTAATTGTGATGTGTGTGGCAGGCTCCTATCTACCTGTGACAGGGGTGTCCACTCCAGTTGTGTCAGTGGTCTAGAGTCTAGATGCCATGTATTAGGGGGGACTTCTCTAGTGTCAGCAGTGTGCTCCTCAATAGTTGCACATGAGGATCACTTATCTAGTTGTGGCGTGTATTCAACTCTCTACTTTGGCAGTTGGGCTTCTCTCTAGTTGTGATATGCCATGATGCTCCTCCCTAGATGTGCTGTGCCTGGGGGAGTCCTCTCTTTTTGTGGAATTGTAATTAATGTCTTGTTCCTGTATGCTGTGTGTCTCTTCTCTAGGTGCAGTTTGCTGGCTCATCTCTATTTGTGGTTTGATAAGCTACTTTCTAGTAGTGATGTGGAGCCTCCTCTCAAGATGTGGTGTGTAAAACGGCTCTTCTCTAGTTTCAGGATTTGGGTCCGCCTTTCCACTTGTGGCATCCGGGTGGGCTTCTCTCTTGTTGCAATGTGTGCACTCCTCTTTAGTTGTAGAGAGGGACTCCACTGGAGTTGCATCATGGGCCTTGGTGTTCCTCTTGAGGTGAGGTGGGGCTCCACTCTAGTGGTGGTAGGGTGGCCCTCTGTAGTAGCATTGTGAAGGGTGATTTCTGTTTAGTTGAAATGTGTAGGTGGTTACATTACCTGCGGAATGGGGATCCTCTCTAGTTGGTGTCAGATGTCAACTCAGTTATGTCTGGTGGGCTCCTCTCTAGTGTGGTGTGCAGATTTCTCTCTAGTTGTGGAGGGTTGAACTTTTCTAGCTGTGGCAGTGGGCGCTAAGTTCGTTGCAGGGTGCATGGGGTTCTCAACTTGTGGCTGTGGCTCCTCTCTAGCTGTAGCAAGAGGCATCTCTCGAGCTGCTGAGGGGGCACCTCTTGAGATTTTGTGCGGGGCTAATCTGTAATTATTGAAGAAGGAAATGGCAACCGACTCCAATGTTCTTGCCTGGAGAATCCCAGGGATGACAGAGCCTGGTGTGCTGCCATCTATGGGGTTGCAGAGAGTTGGACACGACTGAAGCAACTTAGCAGCAGTAGCAGCAGCAGCATCTGTAATTATGCTGGGGGACTCCTATCTAGCTGTGGTGTGGGGCTGCCTTTCTAGTTGTGGTGGACTGGTTATCTCCTCTTAAGTTTCAGTGGGTGGCTCTCTGATGCTGAGGTTTTCCTCAATAGTTGTGGTGTGTATGTGGCTCTTCTCCACATGAGGAATGCAGGCTCTTATGGAATTGTGGCAGAAGACTTATGTATTGTTGTGCCAGCTGGCTCCTCTCGAAATGAATTTCCAGGGGCTCCTGTCTAGTTGTGGGGGACTTCTCTCTAGTTGTGATGTTCAACTTCCTCTCTAGTGGTGGCAGGGTGCAACTTTCGTATTGTGGCAATGGACTCTGAGCTAGTTGTGGTATCCACAGGGCTCTCAAATTGTGGCGGGGGGCTTCTTTGTATTTGCAGTGCTGGACTCCTCTCTAATGGTCTCAGGAGGCACAGATTAATTTTCTGATTGGGCTTGGGCTCCTCCAAATGGATGCAGTGAATCCTGTTGAGATGAAGCACGTGGTTCCTCTCAAGTTTCAGTGGCAGACTCCTCTCTAATTGTGCTTGGGGATTCCTCTCTAACTGTGGCATGGGGGTTTCTTTCTAATGATGGTATTCTGGTGAGCTCCTCTAAAGTGTGAGAGGGGGTTCCACTCTGGTTGTGTGTGGGATGTTCTCCAGCTGTGATGTGGCTGCTCGTTTGTAGTTGTGGTGTGCTGGTGGGTTACACTCTAGTTCTGGTGTGTGGCTCCTTTCTAGTTACAGTGTGCATCTCTTTAGTTGCAATATCTGCGGGGAGTCCTCTGTCATTGCAATGTGCAGGGACCTTTTTTCTTGTTGTGGTTGAGGGGCTCATCTATACCTGCCACAGAGTGCCTCATCTCTAGGTACAGTATCTGGGCACATCCTCTCATATTGTGGTCTGCGAATTATCTCAAGTATCAGTGGCAACCTCCTCTTGAGTTGTGACAGTGGACTTGTGGCTCCTCACAAGTTTCAGTGGTCACTGCTCTTATATTCTGATGGGTGGCTGCACAGGGTGGTCCTCTCTTCTTTTGGCACTAAGTTTTCCTCACAAATTTTGTGTGTTTGCTCCTCTCTAGTTGTGACAGCCTCCTCTCAAGTTACTTTGGGGGTTCATCTCTATCTTCGGCAGAGGAGTTCCTATCTCTGTGTAATGTCTCGGTGGACTTCTCTCTACTTGTGGTGAGGGAAACTTCCCCGGTTTTGGAGAGGGTATCCTCTGCCATTGGGGCAAGTGGTTTCTTTGATGTTTCAGCAAAAGACTAGGTGGTTTCACTCTAGTTGGCTTGCACAGTGGTGTTTCTCAATCATTATTATATGTGTGGGACTCTTCTTCAGATGTGGTATGCAGGTTCCTTTCTACATGTGGTGAGCTTCACTTGTCTAATTGTTCCATGAGAGCTCCTCTCTGGATGTGATGTCCATAGGGCTCATCTCTCATTGAGGATGGTGGCTTTCCTCAAGTTGCATTATAAGGCACCTCTAGAGTTTCTGCAGGTACTCGGGTCTCCTTTTGAGTTGCAGGTGTGTCTCCTCTCACGCTTGTCATGTGGAGGACTCCACAGTGAGGGGGCTCTTCTCTACTTTTAGCACTAGGGGTTCCTCACTAATTTCCGTGGGGTTGACCCTCTCTATTGTGGCAGGTGGTCACGTCTCTAGTTGGGTTGTGGGGCACCTGGCAAGTTGCATTGGGTGGGGATTTTCCACAACCCAATGAGGTTGTGTGGGGCTCTTTGATGGGATGTGTGGAGCTCTTCTTCACCTGAGGAATGCAGTCTCCTCTGGAGTCGTGGCAGGAGGCTTGTGTATTTTTGTGCCAGCAGGCTCTTCTCAAAGTCAAATTCAAATGGCTCCTGTCTAGTTGTGCAGGGCTTCTCTCTAGTTTTGATATGCAGGCTCTGCTGTAGTTGCGGCAGTGTTCAAGTTTCTTGTGGCTGGGCACTCCAAGCTAGTTGCAGTGTTCATGGGGCTCTCGTGTTGTGGTGGTTGCATCTCTGTACTTGCAGTGATTGGCTCCTCTCTAATAGTCTCAGCAGGCACATAACAATTTGTTGTGGGGCCTCGGGGCTCCTCTAAAATTAGGCAGCATGTCCTCTCGAGATGAAATAGGTGGCTCCTCTCGAGTTTCGGTGGAGGGCTCGTCTCTAGTTGTGGTTGGCAACTCCTCTTTACATGTTGCTTGGGGGTTTCTTTATAGTGGTGATGTGCTGGTGAGCTCCTCTTGAGTATCACTGAGGTCTCCTATTTAGTTGTGGTGGGGGAGCCACCACACTCCTCTAGCTGCAGTGTGGCTACTCCTTTCAAGTTCTGGTTTGCTGGTGGGTGGTGTATAGTTGTGGTGTGCTGGCTCCTTTCTAGTTATGGTGAGGGGCTCTTTAGTTGAAATATCTTCAGTGAGTCCTCTCTCGTTGCAATGTTCAGGGGCCTCCTTTCTTTTTTGGCGGGAGGGGGGGTTCACCTCTATTTGCTGCAGAGTGACTCCTTCTAGGTATGCTGTCTGGGATATCCTCATCCATTGTGACTGGTGGCTTCTCTCAAGTCCTCCTCTTGAGTTGTAGCAGTGGACTTGGGGCTCCTCGGTTTGAATGAGAGCCTCCTCTTAGGTTGTGATGGGGGGCTCTGCAGGGGGGTTCTCTCTTCTTTGGCAACTATGTGTTCCTCAAAGTCGTAGCATGATTGCTCTTCTCTACCTTTGAGGGCCTACTCTTGAGTTACTTCAGTGGGCTCATCTTTATTTGCAGCAGAGGCACTCCTCTCTATGTGTGATGTCATGGTGGATTCCTCTTAACTTGTGGCTGAGGAAATCTCTCCGGTTTTGGTGGGTAGCTCCTCTGTCACTGTGGCTAGTGGCTCCGCTCATGTTGCAGCACAGGACTTGGTGGTTCTTCTATAGTTGCGTTGGGCATTGTGGCACCTGGTCAACACACTAGTTGTGGCCAGGGGCTCTCCCTAGTTGCACTGTACTAGGGGTTTCTAACTATTGGTGGTGTGGTGGCTCTTTTGAGTTTTTGCACTTACTAAACTCTTTGCTATTGGCAAGGGATTTCTCTCTAGTTGTGGTGTGGTTTCCAATATAGTTTTATCCAGAAGGTTCCTCTCGTGGCAGTTGGGTAACTCTCTATTTGAAGTGGGTGGTCAAGGTTCTATTTGTGGTGGAGGTCTCCTCTCTAATTGCACTGGACAGAGGTTTTCTGCAGTCGTTGCAATGTGTGGTGGGGCTCTTCTCTAGATGTGGTGTGTGGGCTCCTCTCTAATTGTGGCAAGCTGCACGTCTCTAATTGAGGGTGATCCTCTCTTGTAGTGATGTGTGCTTGGGTTCCTCTCTTGTGGTGGTGTGGTACTCCTCTCTAGTTGTGCTGAGGTCTTCTCTGGATTTGCCATGATAGCTCCTCTTGAGTTGAGATAGGGGACTCAGAGTTCCTTTCGAGTTCTTTTGGTGCCACCTCTCCATTTGCAGCAATGGGCTCAGGGCTTCTCGATTTGCAGCGGGTACTTGGTGTTCCTCTCCACTACGGCCAATTCATAGTTCCACTTGAGTTGCTGTGGAAGGCTCCACTTGAGTTGAGGCAGGGCACCCAGGGCTCCTGTCGAGTTTCATTATGTCTCCTCTCAAGTTGTGGTGGATTGGTTCTGTGGGTGTGGAGTCCTCTCTAATTTTATCACTGGGTTCTCCTCACTAGTTTTTCATGGGATTCCTCCTCTGTAATTGTGAGAGATCCTCTCAAGTTATTTCACTGCACTCATCTCTATTTGTGGCACAGTGGCTCTTTTTTAGGTGTGATGTCCTGGGGCCTCATGTCTAGTTGTGGTGAGGAGATCCTCACCAGCTCTGCCAGGGGAGTGTCACATATTCTGTGCTGGGGGCTGCCCATATGATGCAGAATATGGCTCCTCTTGAATTAGGGTGGATTCTCACATTTGTCTTGAGTTTCGTTGGGGACATTGGGAATCCTCTCAAGTTGCTTCAGGGGGCTTGGGACTCGTCTCCATTTGCAATCTGGAACTCGGCTCCTTGTGAGTTGCAACAGGGGAGTCAGGTCTCCTCTCAAGTTGAGGCAAGGAACTTGGGTTTCCTCTCGAGTTGCAGCATGGGAGTCAGGCCTCCTCTCACGTTGTGTGTGGGAACTCAGGGTTCCTCTCTAGTTGCAAAAGGGGACTTGGGTTTCCAATTGAGTTGCAGCTGGTAACACTGGGTAGCTCTCAGGCTGCAGCATGAGTCTTGGGGTTCCTTTCGAGTTACAGCAGGGCACTCAGAGCTCCTGTTGGGTTGTGGCAAGAACTCAGAATTCCTCTTTATTTGCAGTACATGACTCAGGTTTCCATTTGAGCCATGGCAGAGGACACAGTTTTCTTCTCAAGTTGAGGGTTCCTCTCATATTGTGCTGGGGCTTCCTCTTGTGATGTCTTGGGGCGACTCGTCTCTAGTAGGGATATGCAGATTGGCTTCTCTCTTGTTACAACGTGCAGGTTGTAACAAAACTCATAGTTTTGGCATGGGACTTCTCTCTAGATATGGTCGGGGTCAACTCTGTGGTTGTGGTGGGTTTGATTCTCTCTAGTTGTGGTCTGCAAGCTCCTGTCTAGTTGTGTTGTGAGGGTGGTCTCTATTAGCAGCAGAAGAGTTCCTCTGTATGTGTGATGTCCAGCAGGCTCCTATCGAGTTGTAGTGGAGGGCTCCTCTCGAGTTGTGAGGCTGTGTCCTCTTTGGTTGGGGTGTGGGTGGTTCGATTGGAAGAGTCCTTTCTACTTTTGGCACTAGAGCTTCCTAATATTAGTGAGCTTTCTTCTCTAGTTGTTAGTGATTCCATTCGATTTAATTTGGGGAGCTTTTTCTATTTGTTACAGAGGGACTTCTTTCTAGGTGTGACGTCCTGGGGGATTCCACTCTATGTCTGCCTGGGGAATCCACTACAGTTTTGCCAGGGGAGCTCTTCTGTCACTTGGCTAGATTATCCTTTCTTGTTACAGCATAGTGTTCATGTCAAAGGGCAGTGAGGAACTTGGTATTTCTCTTGAGTTTTAGCAGGGACTCGGGGTTCCTTGAAGTTGTGGTGGAGCCTCCTCTTGGATTTCACTGGGGCAGATACTCTAGAAGGGATGTGCAACCTGGCTCCTGTCTTGTTGCAATTTGTGGGACTCTACTCTCTAGTGGCATGGGGCTCTACTCCAGTTGCAGTGTGGATACACTCTTTATTTGTGGTGGATCAGCTCCTCTCTAGTTGTCATTTGCAGACTCCTCTCTAGCTTTGGCAGGGTGGCTCTTCCTCTCTAGTTATGGCAGGGGAGTCCTTCTTGGTTGTATAGTTGGGCTTCTCTCTAGTTGTGGTAAAGAGCTCTTCTCAAATTTTCATGGGTGTGGCTCCTCTTTGGTTGTGATGTAAAGGGTCCTTTTGCTACTTGCACTGTGCAAGAGGCTACTCTCTAGTTGTGGTAGTGGGTGTTTTCTTTAGTTGTAGCATGGTGGGCTCCTTTCTACTCATGGCAAGGGGCTTCTGTCTAATTGTGATGTGTGGGTATGCTCCTCTCTAATGGCGACGTTCAGGGGGGCTTATCTCTAGTTGTGGCAGGAGTCTCCTCTTTAGTTGCAGTGTTGGCCTTCTCTTTCATTTTGATCCATGTGGGAGTTCCACTCTAGTTTTGATGTGCATGTGCACTTTTCTCTAATTGTGATGTGTTGGACCCACTCCCATCTATCTGTGCAAGGGTTATTCACTCTAGTTATGACAGTGGTGCTCCACTCTAGTTGCGATTTAAGGCAGGGGTGACACCTCTGTAGTTGCAGCGATATGCTCCTTGGGCCTGAATGTCAGCTATCTAGTTGTGGCGTGTATTCAACTCTCTAGTTTTGGCAGCTGGGCTTCACTCTAGTGGTGAAGTCCTGCAGTGCTCTTCCCTAGTTGTACTCTTCCGGGGGTGGTCTTCTCTAGTTTTGGAGAGGGAACTCCTGTTTGTTGCATTGTGCTGTGCTGCTCCTCTCTAGGTGCAGTTTGCTGGCTCATCTCTATTTGTGGTTTGAGTGGCTACTCTCTGGTATTGAAATGGATCCTCCTCTCTAGATGTGGTGTGCAAGACTTCTTCCCTTTAGGGGCGGAGTGTGGGGCCTCCTTTTTACATGCAGTGTCCAGTTTAGCTCCTCTCTTGTTGCAGTGTGTGGGCTCCTCCCACGTTGTGGTGTGGGACTCCAATTGAGTTGTGTTGGGGGACTTGTTGTTCGTCTCAAGTTGAGGTAGAGCCTCCACTCAAGTTTGTTTTTCTTTTTTCTTTTTTTTTTTTTTAATTTTGGGAGGGGTGGTTCCTCTCTAGTAGCATTGTGCAGGGTTGCTTCTGTTTAGTTTTGATGTGTGGGTGGTTAAATTACCTGTGGCATGGGGCTCCTCTCTAGTTGGTGTGGGGGGTCAACACTTAGTTGTCTTGGGTGTGCTCCTCTCTGCCTGTGGTGTGCAGGCTCCTCTAGAGTCGTGTTAAGAGAGGGCTCCCCTAGTTGTAGTGTTTGGGGGGCACCTTTAGAGTTGTGGTGGGGTGTTCCTCTCGAATTGTCATGGGGGTTTGCTCTCTGGGAGTGATGTGCACAGGCAATCTTTCCAGGTGCAATATCTGCGAGCCTACTCTCTAATTTTGTCATGCTCCCTCCTCTTTAGTTGTGGCATCTGTGCTTCCTCTCTTGTTTTGGCAGGAGACTTCTGTCTAATTGCATTGTGCTGGAATGCGCCTCTCAAGTGTCGATGTTCAGGCAGCTGCTCTCTATTTGTGGCGTGTGGTCTACTTGCTCGTTTTGACTAGTTTGTTCCTCTCTGACATTTGTAGAGGCATCTACTCAACTTGCAGGAGTGGGTTCGTCTCTTTTTGCTGTGGAAGTG
This sequence comes from Damaliscus lunatus, assembly GCA_006408505.1. Taxonomy (NCBI): domain Eukaryota; kingdom Metazoa; phylum Chordata; class Mammalia; order Artiodactyla; family Bovidae; genus Damaliscus; species Damaliscus lunatus. The sequence goes on from SJXP01000979.1 coordinate 258,208, forward strand.
ACCCTCTATAGGTGCAGTGTCAGAGGTCTCCTCTCAAGCTGTGGTAGGGATCATACTCTCCAGTTTTGGTGGGTGGGCTCCTCTCTCGTTGTGGCCATTGGCTTTTCTTTCATTGTGGCATAGGCCTCCTCTCAAATTCAGGAAGGGTTTTGATGTCCCTCTCTTGTTACAGGGTGCCTCATCTGTGGGCTCTCTGTGGGGTGTGTGTTCACTCTACTTGTTGTCTGGGGGCTCCTAACTGTTTTTCATGGGATTGCTCCACTCTAGTTGTGACGAGCTTCTCTTGAGTTACTTCAGTGGCTTCATCACTATTTGCAGCACAAGGGCTCCTCTCTAGGTGCAATGTGTCAGAGGGCTCCTCTCTAGTTTTAGCAGGGAAATTGTCTCCAGTTTTGGTATGTGGGGGGTGGGGTCCTAGTTTCGTCGCTGGGGGCTCCTTCCTTGTGATGGCAAAGGACTCCAGTTGAGTTGTGGTGGAGGACTTGGTGTTCCTCTCGAGTTGTGACAGGTGACTTGGGGTTCCTTTTGGGTTGTGGAGGGGCATTCTCTTGAGCTGTGTGGTGCAGCTTCTCTCTAGTAGCAATTAGCAGGCTGGTTCCTGTCTAGTTGTGATGTGTGATATGCTACTGTATAGTTATGGCATAGGGTTCCACTCTAGTTGTAGTGGGGGTAAAATGACAATTTTGTTTCTGCTCCCCTCTAGTTGTGGTTTGCAGATTTGTCTACAGTTGTGGCGGGTTGGGGAGCTCCTCTTTAGTTGTGGTATGGGGATTTCTCTCTAGATATGGTAACATATTCCTCTTGGACTGTGGTGAGGGTGCTTCTTCTCTGCTTGTGATATGAAATGGCACTTTTTCCAGATATGAGTTGAAGGAATATACTCTCTAATTGTAGCAAGAGACATCCTCTTTTCTTGTGGTGTGTTGACCTCTTCTCTACTCATAGCAGGGGACTTATGTTTAGCTGTGATGTGTTGGTGTGCTTCTCTCTAGTGTCAATAATCAGCAGGGCTAATGTCCAGTTCCCATGGGGTTCTTTCCTCTACCTGAAGTGTGGCGCTCCTCTCTTATTACAATCTGAGTGAAAGGTCCTCTCTAGTTGTGGGGGCCTTTTCTCTAGTTGTATTGGGCACACTCCTCTCTAGTTGTGGAGGGGTGCTGCTTTCTAGTTGTGACAGGGGGCTGTGAGCTAGCTTCATGGTGCACGAGGCCCTCAACTTGTGGCTGGGGCTCCTCTCCAGTTGTTGCATGAGTCATCTCTCAAGTTGCTGCAGGAGGCACCTCTAGAGTTTTGGTGGGGGACTCATCTGAAATTGGAGATGGAAATGGCAACCAACTCCAGTATTCATGCCTAGAAAATCCCATGGATGGAGGAGCCTGGTAGGCTACAGTCCATGGGGTTGCAAAAAGGCAGACACTACTGAGCAAATTCACTTTCACTTTTCATCATAGTCCCCAAAGGGCTAAGATGGTAAAGAATCTGCCTGGGATGCAGGAGACCTGGGTTTGATCCCTGGGTCAGGAAGATCCTCGAGAGAAGGGCATGACAACCCACTCTGGCATTCTTGCCTGTAGAATCCCATGGACAGAAAAGCCTGGCTAGCTACACAGTCCATGGGGTCACAAAGAATGGGAGATGACTGAGCAGCTAACACACAATCATCTATACTTGTGGTGAGGGACTCCTTTCTAGCTGTGGCATGGCGCCTCCTTTCTAGTTGTGTTTTGCTGGTGAGCTCCACTTGAGTTTCAGTAGGCAGCTCCTCTCTAGGTGTGATGGTGGACTCATCTATAGCTTTAATATGGGGGCCTCTTTTTAGTTATAGTGCACAAGGTCTTCTCTAGTTGTAGTGAGGTGCTCTTCTTTAGTTGTGATGTCTGTGGGGATTCCTCTCTCATTGCGATGTGCAGAGGGTCTCCTCCCTAGTTGTGATGTGAGGCTTGTCTCTCTTTGCAGTGAATGGGCTCCTCTCTAGATGTGATGTCTGGAGGGCTCCTCTCCCGTTGTGGAAGGGGACTTCTTTCGAGTTGGGTCGAAGGTCTCCTCTAGAATTTTCTCATGGTACTTTGAACTCCTCTTGAAATGTGGTTGTGCCTCCTCTAGCATTTGTCATGTGGAGAGCTACACAGCAAGGGGTCTTCTCTAATTTTGCGCTAGGGGTTCCTCACTAATTTTGGTGGGGTTGACTCCCTCTAGTGGTGACGGGCGGTCAACTCTCTAGTTGTGGTGAGGGAGCTTCTCTCTGGGTGCGTTAGGGGACGGTGTGGGGGGCGGTGCTTTCCTCAATAGTCGTGGTTTGTCTGGGGATCTTCTCCACATGAGGAATGCAGATCCCTCTGGAGTTCAGCTGGAGGCATGTCTATTGTTAAGGCGGGCTCCACTCTAATTCCAGGTGCTCCTGTTTAGTTGTGGGAGACTTCTCTCTAGTTGTACTCTGTGGGCTTCTCTCTAGTGGTGGCAGGGTGCAACTTTCTTATTGTGGCAAAAGACTCCAAGATAGTTGTGTTGTTCATGGAGATCTCTAGTTATAGTGGGGGCATCTCTGTATTTGTGGTCATGGGCTCCTCCTTATTTTTCTCAGGAGACACATATCATTTTGCTGTGGGGTCTTGGGGCTCCTCTAAAAGGAGGCAGAGGATCCTGTCAAGATGAAGCATGGGGCTTCTCTGGAGTTCCTTTGGGGGGCTCCTTTCTAATTGTGGTTGGGGCCTCCTCTTTACCTGTGGCATGGGGGTTTCTTTCTAGTTGTGATGTGCTGGTGAGCTCCTCTCTAGTATCAGTGGGGACTCTTCTCTAGGTGTGGTGGGTGATTATCTCTAGCTGCACTGTGGCTGCTCCCTTCTTCTGTGCTGTGCTTGTGGGCTACTCTCTAGATGTGATGTGCAGGCTCCTTTCTACTTATGGTGAGGGTCATTTTAGTTGCAATATCTGAAGGGAGTCCTCCCTCATTGCAATGTGAAAAGGCTTTCTTTCTTATGGTGGGTAGTTCATCAATATTTGCCACAGTGTGACTCCACTCTAGGTATGATGTGTGGGGACATCCTCTCGCATTGTGTCCAGTGGCTTTTCTCGAGTGGTGGTGGAGTTCTTTTCTTGAGTTGTGGCAGTGTACTCAGAGCTCTTCTCGAGTTGCAGTATTCCCTCCTCTTAAGGTGTGATGGGGGGCTCTTCAGGTGGTCCTGCTCTTCTTTCGGCCCGAGGTTTTCCTCACAAATTTTAGCATGGTTATTCCTCTCTACTTGTGAGGGCCTCCTCTCGATTTACTTCAGGGGCTCCCCTCTATTTGCAGCAGGGGGAGATGTGTGATTATCTATCTGTGATGTCTTGGTAAACTCCTCTCTACTTGTGAGGGGAACCTCTCCAGTTTTGGTGGAGGTCTCCTCTGTCATTGTGACCAGTGACTCCTCTCATGTTGCAGCAAAGAACTCTGTGGTACCTCTCTAGTTGCCTTGACAATGGTGTTTTCAATTATTGCAGTATGCAGGGGAATCTATACATATGTGGTATAGAGACTCCTCTCTCATTTTGGCATGTTGTCAACAAGCTAGCTGTGGCTAGGGGCTCTCTCTAGTTGCACTATACTAGGGGTTTCTCTCTAGTTGTGGTGTGGTGGCTCTTTCAAGTTGTTGCAGTCATTATCTAGTTAGTGTGAGCAAGGCGCTACTCTCTAGTTGAGGTGGGATATCCAATCTAGTTTGACCCAGAAGCCTCCTCTCTAGTTGCAGTGGAGGTCAGCACTCTATTTGTGGTGGGTAGTCTAGTCTCTAGTTGTGGTGGGGTTCCCCTCTCTAGTTGCACTGGGCATGGGTTTTCCTCAACAGTTGCTATGTGTGCTGGGGCTCTTCTCCAAATCTGATATATGGGCACCTCTCTAGTTGTGGTGAGCTGCACTTCTCTAATTGTGCCTTGGGTGCTCCTTCCCTCTAGTGATGTGTGCCTGGGTTCCTCTTGTGGTGGCGTGTTGCTCCTCTCTAGTCATGCTGAGGTCTTATCTCGATTTGCCATGGGAGCTCCTCTTGAGTTGAGGCAGTGGATTCAGAGCTCCTCTCGGGTTCTGCTGGTGGCACCTCTCAAGTTGCACCAGGGGATTTGGGGTCCTTTTGAATTGTGTTGGGGAAGTAGGGGTTCCTCTTGAGTTGCAGCAGTGGACCCCAATCTCCTGTCAAGTTGTGGCAGGTACTTGGTTTTCCTCTGGATTACAGTGCACAACTCAGATTTCCTCTCAAGTTGCCATGAAAGGCTTCTCTTGATTTGAGGCAGGGAACTCAGCTTCTCTCATTTTGTGGCGATGCTTCCTCTTGAGTTGTGTTGTGTTGTCTCCATTGGGGGGTGGGGGGAGTCCTGTCAGCTTTTGGCACTGGAGTCTCCTTACTAGTTTTTTGTGAGATTGCTACTCTCTAATTTTGAGTGGCTCCTCTCGAGTTACTTCATGGGCTCATCTCTATTTGCTTCAGAGTGACCCCTATAAGCTGGGATGTCCTGTAGGCTTCTCTCATTGTGGCTTGTGGAAACCCACTAGCTGTGGCCAGGAGTTCCAGTTGCACTGTACTAGGGGTTTCTCTCTAGATGTGGTGTGCTGCTCCTTTGAGTTGTTGCAGTCATTAATCTAGTTCCTGTGGGCAAGGTGCCACTCTCTAGTTGAGGTAGGATATCCAATTTAGTGTTATCCAGAAGGCTCTTCTCTAGTTGCAGTGGGGGTCAACTCTCTAGTTGTGGTTCTTGGTTATGTCTCTAGTTGTGGTAAGATTCTCTTCTCTAGTTGCACTGGGCAGGGCTTTTCCTGAATAGTTGCAATATGAGGTGGATCTCTTCTCCAGATGTGATGTGTGAGAGCTTCTCTAGTTGTGGTGAACTGCACTTCTCTAATTGTGCTGTGGGTGCCCCTCTCTTGGAATGATGTGTACCTGGACTCCTCTCTTGTGGTGGTGTGATGCTGCTCTCTTTTTGTGCTGAGATCTTAGCTCAATTTGCTGTGAGAGCTCCCCTTGAGTTGAGGCAGGGGACTCAGAGCTCTTCTCGAGTTCTGGTGGTGTCTCCTCTCGAGTTGCAGCAGGGGGCTCTGGGTCCTTTTGAGTTGTGGTGGTAAGCTGGGGATTCGTCTCAAGTTGCACCAGTGGAATAGGGGCTCCTTATGAGTTGGAGTGGATATTCTGTGTTCCCCTTGGTTATAATGCACAACTCAGATTTCCTCTCTAGTTATCATGGAAGGTTCTTCTTGAGTTGAGGCAGGAGACTCAGAGCACCTCTCCAGTTGTGGCAAGAACACCAAGGTCCTCTCCAGTTGCAGCATGGAACTCAGGGTTCCACTTGAGCCATGGGGGCATCTCAGGATTCCTCTCATGTTGAACAGTATGCAGGATTCCTTTCTAGTTGCAGTGTGGCTTCCTCTCAAGTTACAGTGGGGCCTCCTCTAGAATTGCCTTGGGTGCCTCATCTCTAGCAGGGATGTGCAGGGTGGTTCCTGTCTTTTTGTAACATGCAGGTGGCTAGTCACTAGTTTGGCATTTGTCTTTTCTCTAGTTGTTGTCATAGTAAACTCTGTAGTTGTGGTGGGTTCGAGTCTCTCTAGTTGTGGTGTGAATGCTCCTCTTTAGTTGTGTCATGAGATTCATCTCTATCAGCAGCAGAGGGGCTCCTCTCTATGTGTGAGGCTATTGGGCTCTTCTTGGGCTCTGGTGGAGGGCTCCTCTGTGTCCTCACTTGTTAGGGTGTGGGAATTTCCACGGGGCAGGTCCTTTGTAATTTCAGTGCTAGGAATTCTTTACTAATATTAACAGGGCTGCTTCTCTCTAGTTATGAGGGATTCCACTCAGCTTACTTCAGGGAGCTCATCTGTACATGTGGCAGAGGGGCTTCTCTCTAGATGTGATATTCTGGGTGTCCATTCTGATAGTGCCAGGGGAATCTACTTCACTAATGGCCGAGGTGTTCCTGTGTCATTTTGCCAGGGTCTCCTGCCTTTTTACAGCACAGGGCTCCAGTAGAATTGCAGCAGGGAACTCGGGGTTCCATTTGAGTTGCAGCAGGTGACTCAGGCTTCCTTTAGATTTGTGCTGGAGCCTCCTCTCTAGCTGCAGTGGGAGAGACCCTCTAGTACTGATGTGCAGGCTGGATCCTGTCTAGCGGGAATATGCGGGATGCTAGTCTCTAGTTGTGGCATGGGGCTCCACTCTAGTTGCAGTGGGCTTCCACTCTTCACTTATGGTGGGTCGGCTCCTCTCTAGTTTTCATTTGCAGACTCCTCTCTAGTTGTGGCAGGTGGGGGTGACTCCTCTTTAGTTGCGGTAGTTCGGGTAGTTCAGCTCCTCTTGAATTTCGGTAGTGTGCTCTTCTCAAATTGTGATGGGGCTGGCTCCTTTCCAGTGTGAAGGGAAGGGGCACTTTTCCTAGTTGTGATGTTCAGGAGTCTACTCTCAAGTTGTGGCAGTGGGAGTCCTCTTTCGTTGTAGTGTGGTGTGCCCCTCTCTACTTGTGGCAAGTGTCTTCTGTCTAATTGGGACGTGTGGGTATGCTCCTCTCTAATGGTGATGTTCAGGGGGGCTTATATCTAACTGAAGAAGGGGTAGCCTCTCCAGTTGTGGTATTGGCCTCCTCTTTTGTTATGACCTGTGTGGGAGTTCCACTCTAGTTTTGATGTGCATAGGCACTTTTCTCTAATTGTGATGTGTGTGGCAGGCTCTTATCTACCTGTGACAGGGGTGTCCACTCCAGTTGTGTCAGTGGTTCTAGAGTCTAGATGCCATGTATTGGGGTCGACCTCTCTAGTGTTGACAGTGTGCTCCTCAATAGTTGCACCTGAGGATCACCTATCTAGTTGTGGCGTGTATTCAACTCTACTTTGGCAGTTGGGCTTCTCTCTAGTTGTGATGTGCCATGATGCTCCTCCCTAGATGTGCTGTGCCTGGGGGAGTCCTCTCTATTTGCAGAATTGTAACTAATGTCTTGTTGCTTTATGCTGTGTGTCTCTTCTCTAAGTGCAGTTTGCTGGCTCATCTCTATTTGTGGTTTGATGAGCTAGTTTCTAGTAGTGATGTGGAGCCTCCTCTCAAGATGTGGTGTGCATAATGACTCTTCTCTAGTTTCAGGGTTCGGGTCCTCCTTTCCACATATGGCGTCACTGGGCAGCCCAACCATTTCCCCAGTCACTCCAGCAACTCCCTCCCCTTCAGCCCCCAAATCCACTCCTTCCCCACGTCCTGTGCATTTTACCTCCAGAATGATCAAAGCCACCCACCCACTTTTTGCCCACAGGCACCTCCTGACCAGGCATTCCTATCTAGATGCTGCAAGAGGCTCCTTATGGATGTTCCTGTGGTGATCCTCACCCCATGTGGTCCAGTCTCCAAATCACAGCAAATGGGAATGCTGGAAACCCATTGGTCAGGAACCAGTGGAAGCCCACCACTTCCCTGAGGCCCTTTTAGATTCTCTTGACCTGAGCTTCCTCTCTTAGGACCAGAAGGTGCTTTTCCACCTTGTGTGAGAGTTGGCTTTGCCTTGGCCCCATCTCTGGCCAATCTCAGAAGTCCAGGGAGACTGGGGAAGGCCTCGAACAAAGCAGGTACCCAGTAAATGTCTGCTGCTCAGACAAAGATGAGGGAATAAGCTGCTGAACAGATGGATGGATGAGGAGATGCATGAATCCATGAGTGAGGAGATAGGTACATATACCAGTGGGTGGTCAAGTATGTAGTTGGATAAATGGGCCTGACAGGTGGATGGATGGATGGAGAATGACTAGAGGGGTGGATCAGTTAGGTGGGTGAAAAATGTCTGGATGAGTTGGGTGACCAGATGAGTGAGTGGACAATGAGTGAGTGGATGGATGGATGTTTGAGTGGATGGATGGATGAGTGGAAGGACAGGTGGACGGATGAACAGATGGATGGACAGGTGGGTGGGTGGATGGATGGATGGGTGGCTGGATAGCTGGGGTGGGGCAGTGGTGTGGTGAATGGATAGAAAGATGGCTGGATGGGTTGGTAGGTAGGTGAAGAATTAGATGGATGGAAGATGGATAGAGGGTGGACGAGAGGTCACATAGGTGACCTGGATGGGTGGATAGGCAGGTAGGTAAAGAGATGAGTACCTGGTTGGAAGGATGACTGGGTGGATAGGTGCACATCCGTGACCCAGTCTTACCTCTGGAGCCCTATCTTCTGAGTAACGGTGCTCACCAAGCAAGTGTCCGCTTTCAAGGCTGCATTAGAAGTGGCTGCCATTTCCTAGGCACCAGATGGAGAGGTCTCAGTGGCTGGAAGACCCTGAACTTGACAGAGTACAGTTATCATTCTCCTTGGTGGGGGGAGCTCAACAGTTATAAACTTCCACACAAACCCCCATCTCTGCTTGCTTTCCCCAGACCCCATGGAAGGTGGAGGACCCCGTGAGTCTGTTCATAATGACCCTTGAGAGCCAGAGGAAGGCAGTGCGATGTGGGACCCCAGAGAAAGTGGCTGCTGACAGTCACTGAATGCCTACTGTGTGCCAGACATTTGGTGGGTGCTTCACAGGCACCAAGTCAGGCAAACCTCATGGTATAGGAACCCTACAAAGTTGGAGCCACTGCCGCTCCTGCCGCAGAGACAGGAGCTGTGGTGCTCCTCCTCAGGTCACTGAGGATCCTGTGGTCCGGCCTCTGCACCTGGCTGCCTGCAGAACCTTTGGCACACCAACCACAGGCTCTGCTGTGAGCAGACAGCCCCTGCCTTCCTCTGCAGGGTGCCGTGAAGCCAGGGCAGTGGGGAGGGGGAAGGGGGCATCGGGGAGTCTTTGGAGGTGAGTCCACCTGGCCATGGCACCCATGCAGGCCACCCTCTCCCAGCCACCATTGGCAGTCGTCCAGTCACACTGGATCTTCCAGCTGGGATTAAGGGCCAGCTGGTGTGGTGTGAGCTGGCCCCACACCACAAACCTCCCGAGGCAGCACCAGTAGTGGGTTTGCTGCTGCTACTGCTAAGTTGCTTCAGTCTTGTCCAACTCTGTGCTACCCCACAGATGGCAGCCCACCAGGCTCCTCCATCCCTGGGATTCTCCAGGCAATAACACTGGAGTGGGTTGCCATTTCCTTCTCCAATGCATGAAAGTGAAAAGTGAAAGTGAAGTTGCTCAGTCATATCCAACTCTTAGCGACCCCATGGACTGCAGCCTACTAGGCTCCTCCTTCCATGCGATTTTCCAGGCAAGAGTACTGGAGTGGGGTGCTATTGCCTTCTCCCAGTGGTGGGTTTAGAAGCATACAAACCCAGTGTCAGTTGCAACTCTGCCTTTTACCAGCTGTATGACCTTGGCTGAGTCACTTCCTGGCTCGGGGCATCTGCTCGTGCTTTTAGGAGATGGCCTGGCTGGTCTCTCTTCACTCCAGGCTCACCCCAAGACACCCAGCACTCAGCCCCCTGCTTCCCCATCCCTCATGGTTCCCAGACCAGCAGCCAGGGGCCCTGCCGTCAGCTCCTCTAAAAATGATGGACGTCCAACAGCGAGGACCAGTTCCTGGGCCTCTGACCTCTTGTCCTTCCCCTGGAGTGGACACCCACTGTGTCAGGCCCTGTGGGCTGTGTTCCTGGCCTCAGTGATACACCAACCTTCACAGTCCACTCTGAGAGATAGATGGGAAAACCAAGGCTGAGAAAGGTGAGGCCCCCGAGGGCTGGAACTCTGAGCAGGGGAGGTGACACCAGGCTGTGGGGAGGGCAGATGGAGGAGTGCCGGCCTCCCACTCCCTGGGGTCACTTGGCCTGCCTGCCCTGGGCTCTCTCAGCCTCTGCTTCCCTGCTGCCTAGAACAGGCTTTCTCCTATGAGGGAAGCAAAACCAGCTCCATTCCACATGGAAGAGACGGAGGCTCTGAGCAGAGCAGAGACTTGCCCTGGGTCACAAAGATACAGAGTGAGACTCAGAGCCACAGAGTGAGGCACGGAGCTCAGGGACAAAAGCCCAGGATCTGATGCCCTTCCAGCATTCCAGCTTTCCCTGCGGTGGCCACAGCCCACAAGACAGACATGACCCCCAACCCTCTGAGGTTCACTAAAAATTTTCCTGGCAGGGGAGTCACAGTTCTGGACAGGGAAAGTCAAGGCAGAGACAGGGTCTGCAGCTGACAGGGATGACCTGACATGATGGCGAGACTGTCCCTCAACTTCCCAGCAAGAGAGGGTTCAGTTCAGTTCAGTCACTCAGTCGTGTCCGACTCTGCGACCCCATGAATCTCAGCATGCCAGGCCTCCCTGTCCATCACCAACTCCTGGAATTCACTCAGACTCACGTCCATCGAGTCAGTGATACCATCCAGCCATCTCATCCTCTATCGTCCCCTTCTCCTCCTGCCCCCAATCCCTCCCAGCATCAGAGTATTTTCCAATAAGTCAGCTCTTCACATGATGTTGCCAAAGTACTGGAGTTTCAGCTTTAGCATCATTTCTTCCAAAGAAATCCCAGGGCTGATCTCCTTCAGAATGGACTGATTGGATCTCCTTGCAGTCCAAGGGACTCTCAAGAGGCTTCTCCAACACCACAGTTCAAAAGCATCAATTCTTCGGCGCTCAGCTTTCTTCACAGTCCAACTCTCACATTCATACATGACCACAGGAAAAACCATAGCCTTGACTAGACAGACCTTTGTTGGCAAAGTAATGTCTCTGCTTTTGACTATACTATCTCGGTTGGTCATAACTTTTCTTTCAAGGAGTAAGCGTCTTTTAATTTCATGGCTGCAGTCACCATCTGCAGTGATTTTGGAGCCCAAACAAATAAAGTCTGACACTGTGTCCACTGTTTCCCCATCTATTTCCCATGAAGTGATAGATGCCATGATCTTCGTTTTCTGAATATTGAGCTTTAAGCCAACTTTTTCACTCTTCACTTTCATTTTCACCAAGAGGAGGGTAGCCCTCTGCTTTTCCCCCAGGACTGTTCTATCAGTCATAGGTGGGTCACTTCCCCTTCCTGCTCAGCCTTGCTGCAGTGCAGTGGGGGAAGTGCATTGGGCACAGGCCGGGTACCACTTGGCTCCACCATGTCCCCATCCTCACCAATGACAGCCTCCCCTGGAGGGTGGGGCTTGGGGACCAGTGAGCCTAAGCCCTGCGTTTGAGGCCTGATCACCCCCTAGCTCCCCGTGGGAACTTCCCTGGGCCTCAGGCTTCTCATCTGCAAAATGGGGAGGCTACAAAGAGAGTGTCCAGCACAGCAGACACACAGTAAATGCCGGCCCTCCCAGCCTTCACAGAGGGTGACACACCCTCCTGTGTGGCCCAGTGTGGCACTCTCAGGATGCACTCGACAGACACCGAGGCAGGAGGGCCCTGAGTGGGGAGTGGGCTCTCGCCACCCTGCCCCCTACTTTGTGCCCGGGGTGCCACCTCTGGCAGGGGTGCCCAGTACATGCTGGCTACAGGAACCACAGTGACCACAACCCCTCAAGCCCCTCAGGTTCTGTGGCCTGGAGACAGGGGCTGGGTGCACTGACCTCAAGTATAGGCTGAGCCAAGTGGCCAGGAGGGGTAAATGTCTACTCTCGGAGGCCTGAGGTGAAGCCACGGCAGAAAATTTTGGCCCCCAGTGTGGAAGACAGGTCATGCCAGGCACCAGGGAATACTCCCAAGGGTATACTTCCCCGGGGGGTAGGAACAGGAGGGAGACAGGGTGTCCTTGGCCCCAGGACCCTGGAAGGAGCAGAAGACAGAGACCCGTGGTGTTCTTTGCTAGAGTGGCCATCACAGACACTGCCCTGTCCCCGGGCCTCCCTGTGTCCCAGGAGCAAGTGGAGCCTGGGGGGTCTTGGGGTTACTCATGGGGCTCCCAGCTTGGCTCAAACTCACTGTGTGACCTAGGGTAGGCTCCCGGCCCCCTCTGGGCTTCCATCTGGCCGGCAAACTTTCCTCAGTGCTCGCTCACTGCTGGACTCAGCGGGGCACCAGGAGCTCAGTGATGGACCAGCAGCGTCTGTCGGCAAGGGGCACCTTGCCAAGCAGGAAGACAGCAAGCTAGGTAGCAACTGCAACAGATAGGGTCAGAGGCACAGTCAGAGCCTTTGGAGGCCAGGGGAGGAGTGTGACCCAGTCAGGCAGGGGACTCCCTGGAGAAGGTTCAGCTGAGACTGACCACAGCACAGCAAGGGACAATCAGGGTCCCAGAGAGCAGGATGCACATTGGCTCTTCTCCTCACACACTGGGCCTTGGGCAAGGCTCACCCAACTCAGAACTCTGTCCCTACTACACACAAGGGGGCTGGCCCTTCCAGCACCTGCATTGAGGGTGCTAAGGATTTGGGGCTGAGCAGGGTGTAGAAAGACACTGTAAAAGCAGGGAGGTAATGGGCTGAGTACCTATGCACTTCACACCAATGCATATAGAAGCAGAGGTGCTGAGAGGCCCTGCACGTCATTTTAATGAGTTTGGACTTAACCCCAAGGGCAATGGGGTGCCAGAGAAGAGTTTGGAAGTATAAAATCAGGCAGTATGGTTTGCATTCAAATCTTGTCTCTGTCCCTTCCTGGATGCCTTTGAGCAACTCATATAAACTCTGAGCCCAGTTTTCTCACCAGTGAGATGGGGTAAACAATGTTATCTATTTCATGTGGTCATGATGGGTTTCATCAGGTTAGTACATAGAGCTGGAAATATCTTGGTCCCCCACACCTTCCCATCACCACATCTCTGAGCCTCTGACTCGCTCTGCAGGGGGAGGGTCACAGGTCCCTCCCTGGAGGGACTGAACTGGACCTCGCTCCAAGCAGGAAGGGGAGAGGAGATGGAGAGGATTGGAGGTGCCATGCGGTAAGCAAAGGCACTGTGGTGTCTATTTTCCTTCCAGCTGTAATTTATCAATCTTAAACTTAAGTCTCAAACATTTCCTAAATGTGCACAGGAGAGCAGAGACCTGAGACAAAGGGGCCAAAAAAAAAAAAAAAACACCACACCCTGGATCTTGAAAGGCCAGGAAAGAAAAGGTTGGAAACTTGGCCACCATAAAAAAATATGCAAGATACTGCTTATTAAAATGCATTATAAGCAGAGTGAAAGGTAAATGATACATGTTTGCTATAGAAAGGGCTGATATACTTAGCATAGAAAAGGCTCTTATAAACCATCAAGAGAAAAGGACACAGGGGGATTGTGAACCTCCTGTCCTCAGTGGGGGCATCTCAGGAGTGCCCACACCCAGAGCTTCAGCCTGAGCTGGGCCCTCCCCCATGGAAAGCCCTGCTCTGCATTTCACCTTTCAAGTTCCAAGGATGCCTCCTCTAGGAAGCCATCCAAGATCTCCCTGAGTCCCCTGCTGGGCCCCCACAGCACGTTTCTCAGAACCTTGGAATCAAATGCCTAGCTTCTGTTGAGTGCCTGGCACTACATCCAAGAACAGCCCAGGTGAGATGCCCCCCGTGTCTGTGAGCAAGGAGGGAGTAAGTTGCAGAGAGAAGCACTGTGTCCACCATCACCAGGCTCTGAGCAGCAGATCCAAGCCCCACATCCACGACCTGGCCTCTGTCCCTCTGCATCCAGCCACCTCCTCTCTAAGGAACCCTCCTGACCGAGGGCTGCCTTGCCTCATGGCAGTCTGGGCACAATGTGAGGCCTTCCAGGCAAAGGTCATGCAGGACACGGCCCAACTCCCAGCCTCAGTGCTCCACTGACCCAGATACTCACTAGGGGAGCAGAGGGACAGTTGTTATCTCAGCCTCCCTCTTCTTCCCCTCCTCATTGTGTAAATCTGGCTTTATTTTGGGAACAGAAGATTCACCAGGAAGGCCTAACAGGCCTCTCAGGTCCAGGGTTCACCCTGGGATGGGCTGGAGGCTGTGCTCTGAGATCAGGAGTCTGGGAAAACAGGGTGGGCTTCCGCATGACCCATCATTCCTCCTAGGACCCTCTGGAGAGCTGGGCTCCAGGAGCACAGCTGAGGTGTTAGGGCCTGCTCAATGGACTGGACATTTACTCAGCAGACACTGCCTGAACCTCCACTGTGTGCAGACACGGTTCTCAGGGCCAAGATTGCATGGGGGCAAGGGAGACAAAAACTATGCTGGAGAGAAGAGAACTGGGTCATTCCAGAGGCAAAGTGGGCACAGGAGGACCTTTGTGAGGGGGTGACATGTGACTTGAGGCCTGCAGAAGGAGGCAGCGGCATTCTTGCAAGTGGGAAGAGCGAGGACAAAAGCCCAGAGGCTGGGATGTCACTCCACGTGCTCAAGGAACCGGAGGGAGGCAGTGGGGCTAGAGCTGCGTGTGCTGGGGGAGGGCAGGGACACCCAAGTCTCCTCTTTCTCACCCACCAGCAGCAAGAACAATCCACACCCCAGAAATGGCTTTTGGAGGAAACACTCTCACATCCTGCCTTGCTCCAGGAGACTGAGGCTCTGGGTAGAAAGGCTTCAAGCTAGAGGGCATCTGACCTTCTGACCCACCGCAGCCTTACAGCTGCCTCACCAGCGCAGACGCTCTCCAACCCTACCAACTGGAACTGTGCATCCACGTGGACATGATGACACGTGCTATTTCCATTCACACTATGGTTCCTTCGGATAATCACAACAGACTAGGGCTCAGAGAGGGAGAGCATCATGCCCAGGGCCACACAGTTGGTCCACCCAGGGCTGGGTAGGAATCACTGGAGTCCAGATTCAGGGCCAAGGAAACCAAGACTCAGGAACTGACCACATGTCTGGCCCTGATGTCTCCAGGAAAAAACAAAATTTTCTCCAAGGGGTTCAGGACTGCCTCCTACAGGAAGCCTTCCCCGCCTGCCTCTCCTTCATGGCAAACTAATACTGTGGGAAGGCAGGGGCTGCTGAGAGCCCAAGACTAGGGGACAGACGCCTGGCATCTGGACCGTATTAGGCCCTGCTGTGCTGTGTGGCCTTGAGCCATCAGCCCTCTCTGAGCCTGTGCCCAGGAAGATGAGGTTGATTGTGGGAGTGGTTTCCCCAAGAGCAGGAAACGTGGCCACTGAGAGCCCTAGCAAAAGCTTTCTCCTACCTGGAACTTTTATTTAGCACCAACTCTGTGCACCTTTCAAAAATCCTGAGACACTGCCCCAAGAGGATACAACAGAGAGAGAATCCAGTGCCACAAAGCTACAGGCTAGTCAGTGTTATCCTCAGGCCGGACATCCTAGAGAGGTCGTGCATTCCCAGGGGCTGGGGCACCTGACCAGAAGCCAAGGGATGGGGAGGCTGCTCCCACCTTCATCTGCACCATCAGCACTGCCAGTGGCTGGGGCTGGGGAGTCCTCCCCCACACGGTCCCGGCCTTGCTGGCTCCAGACTGCCCTCTTCTACCTCTGAGGCATGTGTTTATATGACTAATCCCTCTCTCATTTCCAAATCTGTGAAAGGGACCCAGTTCTACTGCCTGCCTGCCTGTTAGTCTACACACAGTGCCCAGAGCCCAGTCCAGCACACAAAGGCACGTACACACATATCCACATGTCCTGCATGGACAGACGGCCTGGGGTAGGGGTGCATGTGACTCCAGGAGCGTCAGGGTGTGCACGCTCCTAGCCCGTTTGTTTTCCCAGAAACAGAGCTAGAGTGGAGGATTTGGGAGCAGGCAGTTCACTTGGGACATGACCAGAGAAAGACAGCAGGAAGCAGGTGCTGTGGGAGCTGGAGGCTGCAGCGGCCGGGAGTCAGGGTTCTGTGGTTCATGGCACAGCTGTGTCACCAGAGGTGGCTTTCATGCAGAGACCAGGGCATGAGGTACAAAGCTCACACACCAAGAGGTGCACATGTACACATCCCTGCTCCTCTGGGAACATCAGTAAAGGGATCTGGGCTGTGTTGTCACGAGGGGACATCTGTGCCTCCATCACACCAGGGCTGAACACCCTTGGGTGAGTCTCCATGTGTCTGTTCTTACACTCGTGTATGTGTATGTGTGTGTACACGCATGTGTATGAGGTGTGACACAGCCATGCACACATGTTCAGGCTATGCGCATGCACTTAAGTCCCTCACCTGACCCTGACTGTGGCTGTGGGGTGATGGAGATGGCCTAGTCACCCTGGTAATGCGGCAGGAACTGGCTAAGCTGGAGCAACCTTGGTTCAAAAGGAAAAAAAATCAAACCACTGAACACAAAGAGAAGCAGGAGGGCTGAGAGGGCCAGGCTTGGGCCAGGCTCAACCCAGTCTCCACTCATGGCCTGGCCTGCCTGGCCTTGAGCCAGTGAGGGCTGCCAGTCCTTGACCTAGTGGGCAGACCGTCCATGGTGTGGGGGCCCTTTGGAGTCCAGGGAGTCCACCTGGCAAGGAAGCAGGCAGGGATGGGGACTGCGTGGGACTGCCCTGCAGGTTCACCAGGCCCCAGAAGACAGCGGTCCAGACACCAGGCACTTGGCAAACCAGGGGCCGCTGGGTGAAGCTGCACACGAGTCACCCTTTGCCGCCTATTAAGGCGTTAATTGCACGCACTGCCTTGAGGCCAGGGCAGTGACCCAGGCCATGTGATGATTTATTCACGAGCTCCCATCCCCTTTCCATCCCCATGACCAGCTCGTCAGCCTCGCTGCCCTGCTGGCTGAGGAGGGAGGCCTATCCTTGCTGGCAAACATTGTCTGATATTTATATCTCACCAGATGGAACCAGCAGTGCGCTGCTCCCCACAGGCAGCCACCAGGCAGCGTCAGACCAAGTTGAGGTGCTCACACCCTTGCTCAGGAGCCTGGGCCAGACCTTGGGCTCACATCTGCAGGGGCTTTGCGCTATCTGCTCACTGAATCCTGAGAAAGCCTCTGAGGGAGGGCCGCTGCTGTCCCCATCAGGGCAGATAAGGAAATTGAGAACTAAAGTGAGTTCTCCAAGGCCACACAGCCTATAAGATGCAGAGCTGGGGACTAATCCCTACCAGGCCACCCCCAAAGCCTGGGCCTTTGCTGCACAGCACAGACCTCCCCAGTAGAGTCCCACAGGTGGGGGATTCATTATGATTCCTATTTTACAGAAGAGGAAACTGAGGCTCAGAGAGCTGAAGGGACTCACCCATGGTCACACAGCCAGGAGGGGAAGCCAGACATATGACCCTGCCTGGTAATGTGCCCCAATCCATGCCCTAGTGACCCTCCGGTGCATGAAGGGAGCAGCCCCCAGGGAGGGTGGGGGGAGAGAATGGCTCAGCATAGCCAGTTCCCACTGCTACCTGAAGCAGAAGCCATGTGGGCACCTTCACCTTGTGAGGTGGCCCTGACTCAACACCCAGCCCACCTTCCAGACAGCTGTGAAGGCCAGCTTTCTTGGCTCTGGTGCCTCCAAGGGCCCAGCGGTTTGGGAATCCTTTGCCCATCCCTCAGGTATCCTGTAATCCCTGGCTTCTCCTGAGACCCTGGGAACTGAGCCAGCTAGAACTCTGGCTGCCAGAGGGAAGCATGGGCCCCTCTCAGGGCCTCAATGTCCTCATCTGTAAGACAGGTGCAGAGAGGCCCTCTGAGGGGGGCTGGGCAATCGAGATGTGGGGCCCAGCGCTGGGCCTTCACACAACAACCACTCAGCATGTGGCCACAGGGAAGGCTTTCATGTAGGTGTTTGCAAAGTGGGAAGCAGCTCACCTGCGACCCACAGAGCTGCATGGGCTTTGCATGGGCTTTGCAGTGTGCCAGTTCTGGGCTCAGATTCCAACTCCTCAGTTGTGTGTCCAGACACCTGGCAGCCCCTCTGAGCCACGGTCTCCCTGCCTTCCCCCAGGCCTGTCCAGATGTATCCTGGACTCTGCTCCAGCCTCAGCAAGCTCCTGAGAGCCAAACAGCTCCTCATCCCACTCGACCCCAAGGCCAGGGAAGCTGACACCTCTGAGGGACACCTCCGCCTGGGCCTGTCTTTGGGGGCCCAGTGAGGGCATTCACTGCCCAGGCCATGGAGCACAGCCCCTCCCCACGCTCCCCCAGCCAGTCCACAACCCTGCCTGTGTGCCAAAGACGTGCAATCCTAGTACTGCAGCTCAGACGAGGCCAGGCCCTGGGCAGCTCACCGGCCTCTCAGGGCCTCGGGTCCCCATCTGTAATGTGTGGGCATTCAGACATGACTGCTGAAAGGACTGACAAGTGTATAAAGAGCCAGAGTAGAGTGACCACCATCACCATCATGAGCAGCAGCAGCATTTCTGAGCCAGGCACCAGGTGGACAGTAGGAGGGACCCACTGACATCAGCCCTAGCCCCACTGTGTGCTCATGGTCTGTTTCCAGGCTTTCCAGGCCTTCCAGGCCCCAGGAGTCCTCAAGCATATCCAGGCACCCCTTTTCTGTGTCCCCAGTACGGCCTAGAAAGAGTTTCTGGAAAGAAGATGAATGCACGTTTTCCAATGGTTCGCCTCTGGCAATGCTGAACCCCAGCAGCTCCCACTGGCACAGTGCCAGCCACTGGCCAGCTTCTGCCTTGTCCCTCAGGCAGGGTCTGGGGCCACCCCCGACCCTCCATGGCCCCTGGCTTTCTTTGTGTCACACAAACCCTGGCCACACTAGGTATCCCAAGCTTCTGGATCTGATTCCTCGCTGAAGTCACCCAGCACCATGCCAGGAACGAGCGAGGGCTGATGTCCATGTGCAGAACCAGAAATGAGTGTGCACGCCCACCTGGGTCCCCAGGACTTTATCTCGATGGTCTCCCTTAAACCTCCTGAGAGTCCTGCTTTGACATCAGAAGCAACTGAGGCACAGAAAGATGGTCTGTGATTGCTGAAGACCATGTGGGCTGTGATCAGCAATGTCAGCAGCCCCCTTGAGCCCTGGTGGCACCCCCAGCCCCGAGCTTAAGGGAGGCCACATTCTAGCCCTAATGTGGGCCTTCAGTGGAGACGTGAGGGCTGGAAGGTGGAGCAGGAGGGACCTGGAGGCTGTACACGGATCTCTGTGGCCTGCTCTGTATAATGGGTTGTAGGGATAAGCCCAGCACCTGGCAGTGGGTGTTCAGCCATCAGCTGTGGAAGGAAGGGCTGGAGGTCCTAGCTGTCCAGGGTCCACCAGCCTCCCGCCACTCAGGCCTCCACTCCACCTCCTATTGATAGGTCTCCCATTCAGGGGTCTCAGGCCCCCAGAGGGGCATTAAAGGCCCTGGCACCAGGTTAGCAGTCAGCAGACAGTGATGGCCCCATAATCAAAGAAGAGGTGGCACTAGGCCTTTCACAAAGGCAGGGAGTTGCAGAGACCCTGTGCCCATGAGCAAGGGCAGCATGGGGGTGAGATGAGCAGGCTGGCCCTAAAAGTAGGCAGGGATGTGGGGCAGACCATTTGGGGCCCTGAAACCAGGCTTCTGAAGGCTGCTCTGTCAGCCACAGCCAGACTTCTAGACGGAGGCTCAGAGGGGCACCTCAGTCCCCAGAAAGTCCCCGAACCCCTCTGAGCCTCATGCTTTCCTCTGTAAATGGGGTAAGAAGAGCACTGGCACCTCCCAGGGTCACCTCAGGGAATCCATGCATCAACACCCATGAAAGCCCAAGGCAGCAGAAGCTCCCAGGAGCATCCTTTCCTGAGACCCAGGAGCCTGCTCTCCCTCCAGCCTGGGAGGGGGATGGAGGGATGAGACCCAGGAGCCTGCCCTCCCTGCAGCTGGGGATGGAGTTGGAAGGGTGATGGGAGCAGAAAACCCATGAGCTGGGGAGATGCTGAATAGAGTGCAGGATGGGGGACAGCAGAAAGCTCTGGGACCTGAAAGTTACTGAGGGTCTGAGCATAACACACGGGGTGGTGGGCCCAAACCCTTAGGTGCTACGCACACACAGTGGCACGGCCCTCCCCCACCTGCACCGTTGGCTGCATTCGCTTCACTGGTAACAGTGCACACACTCCTCATGCCTGCTTACACACTCAGACACATGCCCTCCACACAGTCACAGCCCTGCACAGCTACAGAACACACAGCCAAGCGCTACACCCTCTACCCTGCCCACTGTCCATGGCTGTCCACACTGTCTACCATTCACACAGCCTGACCCTGTCTACAAGACTGGTCCCAAGCCTACCCTCTGAACCCACTTGCTTGGGCTCCACCCACTGAGGATGCTGTGTTGTAAGGAGGGGGACACAGAAAGGAGGGTGGGGGTCCATGAGACCCTGCACTCCCACAGCAGCTGCACCCCAGGCCAAGGGGAGCCAGGTGGCTTGGACCCCCTCCAAATCCAGCCACCAGCATAACACTGATGGGAGCTCCTGCCAGCTCCTTAGTGCTGACAGGCTGATTAGGGAACAGGGGCCAGCTGCACCCCTGCCTCCCACCAGAGCAGCTGCAGACTTTGAGGGGTATCGAAGGAAGGGCTCCTGTTTCCTGCCTGCCTTTCTGCCCTTATACTTCCCTACAGATAAATGATATAGAGCATCTTTTCATATGTTTACTTGCCATCTGTATATCTTCTTTTGCTGAGGTGTCTGTTCAGGTCTTTGGTCCATTTTTTCCTAATGTCTGTTTGTCATGTATTCTCTATGGCTGAGTGTTGAGTTTTTGGTTTATTTTGGATAACAGCCCTTGATTAGATGTGTCTTTTGCAAATATTTTCTCCCTGTCTGAAACTTGTCTTCTCTTACTATTGACATCATCTTTCCCAGAGCAGAAGTTTTCAATTTTAATGAAGTCCATCCAGCTTGTCAATTTTTTCTTTCATGGATCATGCGTTTGATACTGCATCTAAAAAGCCATAATATACCCAAGGTCATCTTAGTTTTCTCCTACACTATCCTCTAGGAGTTTCATAGCTTTGTGCCTAACATTTACATTTATGACCCAGCCTAAGTTAAGTTTGCTGAAGGGTGTGTAGTTTGTGTCCAGATTAAGTTCTTTGCATGTGAACGTCTGGTGGTTTCAGCACCATTTGTTGAGACTGTCCTTGCTCCACTGTCAGTGACCTGTTGGCTATGTTTGTGTGTGTCTGTTTCTGGGCTCTCTGTTTTGGTCCACTGATCTCTCTGTCTGTTCCGTTGCCAGGCCCACACTGCCTTGATCACTTTGCTTTATAGCAGGTCAGTTAATATCAGTCCTACAACATTGTTCTTCTCCTTCAATAGTGTGTTGGCTGTTCTGGGTCCATCACCTCTCCATATAAACTTTAGAATTAGTGTGTCGAGATCTACTAAATAACTTTCTGGGATTTTGATTGGGGTACATTAAACCTATAGATCAAGCTGGGAATAGCTGACATCTAACAATATTGAGTCTTCCTATCCATGAACATGGAATATCTCTCCATTTATTTAGCTTTCCTTTGATTTCATTCATCAGAGTTTTGTTGGATTTACATCTAGGTAGTTTCTTTTGAGGCGTCCCTGGTAGATCAGGTGGTAAAGAATCCACCTGCAATGCAGGAGACCCAGGTTCGATTCCTGGGTTGGGAAGATCCCCCAGAGAAGGGATAAGCTATCCAATATTCACGGGCTTCCCTGGTGGCTCAGATGGTAAAAAATCTGCCTGCAATGTGAGAAACCTGGGTTCAAAAGATCCCCTGGAGGAGAGCACGGCAACCCACTCCAGTATTCTCACATGGAGAATCCCCATGGAGAGAGGAGCCTGGTGGACATGACTATCTGACTAAGGACAACATGGGGGGTTGCTAATACAAATAGTATTGTGATGTTAATTTTAGATTTCACTTGTTTACTGCTAGTATATATGAAAGTAACTGACTTTTGTACGTTCATCTTTATCCTACAACGTTGCTTTCAGTTCAGTTCAGTTCAGTCACTCAGTTCAGTTCAGTTCAGTTCAGTTGCTCAGTCGTGTCCGACTCTTTGTGACCCCATGAATCGCAGCACACCAGGCTTCCCTGTCCATCACCAACTCCCAGAGTTCACTCAGACTCATGTCCATCGAGTCAGTGATGCCATCCAGCCATCTCATCCTCTGTCGTCCCCTTCTCCTCCTGCCCCCAATCCCTCCCAGCATCAGAGTCTTTTCCAATGAGTCAACTCTTCACATGAGGTGGCCAAAGTACTGGAGTTTCAGCTTTAGCATCAGTCATTCCAAAGAAAACCCAGGATTGATCTCCTTTAGGATGGACTGGTTGGATCTCCTTGCAATCCAAGGGAATCTCAAGAGTCTTCTCCAATACCACAGTTCAAAAGCATCAATTCTTCATTGCTCAGCTTTCTTCACAGTACAACTCTCACATCCATACATGACCACAGGAAAAACCATAGCCTTGACTAGATGGACCTTTATTGGCAAAGTAATGTCTCTGCTTTTCAATATGCTATCTAAGTTGGTTATAACTTTCCTTCCAAGGAGTAAGCGTCTTTTAATTTCATGGCTGCAGTCACCAACCGCAGTGAGTTTGGAGCCCCCCAAAATAAAGTCTGACACTGTTTCCACTGTTTCCCCATCTATTTCCCATGAAGTGATGGGACCAGATGCCATGATCTTCATTTTCTGAATGTTGAGCTTTAGGCCAACTTTTTCACTCTCCTCTTTCACTTTCATCAAGAGGCTTTTTAGTTCCTCTTCACTTTCTGCCATAGAAGTGGTGTCATCTGCATATCTGAAGTTATTGATATTTCTACTGTTAATCTTGATTCCTCCTTGTCCTTCTTCCAGTCCAGCATTTCTCATGATGTACTCTGCATAGAAGTTAAATAAGCAGGGTGACGATATACAGCCTTGACGTACTCCTTTTCCTATTTGGAACCAGTCTGTTGTTCCATGTCCAGTTCAAACTGTTGCTTCCTGACCTGCATATAGGATTTAACTGCTTATTATTAGGTTGGTACGAAATTGCAGTTTTGCATTGTTACACTTTGCCATCTGATGTTGGAATACAGTCTTAGATAAATGTGGTTATGTTACGCACCATTTTAATGAGCATAGTTTGCTTTATTTATTTATTTATTTATTTTGCTAATGACTTATTTGCTGTTTACTGTATATGTAGTTTAGACCATGGAAATGATGTTAGACAAAAAGCAAATTCTAGCCATTTTCTTATTCAAGTTCAAAATGGGTCATAAAGCAGTGGAGACAACTTGCAACAGCAACAGTGCGTTTGGCCCAGGAACTGCTAACAAAGGTACAGTGCAGTGATGGTTCAAGAGATTTTGCTTGAACAAAAGCTTCTTAACAACTTTTTGCACGGAAAACACTTCCACAACCAGCAGGAGGCAGAAAATGCTTTCCAAGAACTCATCTATTCCCAAAACATGGGTTTTTATGCTACAGGAATAAACAAATTTACTTCCTTATTTCTCACTGGCAAAAATGTATTGATTGTAATGGTTCCTATTTCAAGTTATCAAGATGTGTTTGAACCTAGTTATAATGATGTAAAATGCACATCTGAAACCGCAATTACATTTGCACCAATCTAAATAGATCCATGGGCTTCCCTGGAATGCACAGTCTTGTCTGACTGTTTGCGACCCCACGCACTGCTGCACGCCAGGCCTCCCTGGCCATCACCAACTCCTGGAGATTGCTCAAACTCATGTCCATCAAGTCGGCGATTCCATCCAACCATTTCAAACTCTGCCGTCTCCTTCTCTCCTGCCTTCAGTCCTTCCCAGCATCAGGATCTTTCCCAGTGAGTCAGTTCTTCACATCAGGTGGCCAAAATTTGGAGTTTCTGCTTCAGCATCAGTCCTTCCAATGAATATTCAGGGCTGATTTCCTGTAGGATGGACTGGTTGGATCTCCTTGCAGTCCAAGGAACTCTCAAGAGTCTTCTCCAACACCACAGTTCAAAAGCATCAATTCTTTGGTGGTCAGCTTTCTTTACAGTCCAGCTGTCACATCCATACATGACTACTGGCAAAACCATAGCTTTGACTAGATGGATCTTTGTTGGTAAAGTAATGTCTCTGCTTTTTAGTATGCTGTCTAGGTTTGTCAGAACTTTTCTTCCAAGGAGCAAGCCTCTTTTAATTTCATGGTTGCAGTCACCATCTGCAGTGATGTTTTGAGCCCCCCAAAATAGTCTCTCACTGTTTTCATTGTTTCCCCATCTATTTGCCATGAAGTGATGGGAACGGATGCCATGGTCTTCATTTTTTGAATGTTGAGTTTTAAGCCAGTTTTTGTCACTCTCCTGTTTCACCCTCATCAAGAGGCTCTTTATTACCTCTTCATTTTCTGCCTTTATAGTGGTATCATCTGCATATCTGAGGTTGTTGATATTTCTCCTGGCAATCTTGAATCCAATGTGTAGTTCACCCAGCCCAGCATTTCACATAATGCACTCTGCATATAAATTAAACAAGCAGGGTGGCAATATACATCCTTGTTCTGCTCCTTTCCCAATTCTGAACCAGTCAGCTACTCCATGTCTGATTCTAACTGTTGCTTCTTTGCTGGCATACAGGTTTCTCAGGAGACAGATAAGGTGGACTGGCATTGCCATCTCTTTAATAGATTTGTTTCTGTACATTTTTATTCCTTCAAAACCCATGATCTATTCTCATTTCTTCATACATGGCAGAGTTACCCAGGACATCTAAACTTTCCCTGTGATTTCCTGATGACTATTACTCCCCTATTCCAAGAATTCTCAAAAAATTTAAGCTCTTCAAATGCAAACATTTTTACATTGCATATATGTTTTCTTAGCCATTGATAGTACCTCAAAATACAAAGCTGAATGACACCTACCATTAGTTGCTTTTCAAATATGTGTCATTATGGGGGGAAATGTAATTTAAAACCCAAGTTTTACTTAATAGGACTTATATATTATTATTTTGTGTTAATACACTGCTGGGGGCCTTTGGTAAATCACTTATCAGCTTTGAGTTTTACTTACATTTTCTACTAATTTCCCATCATACTTGTTACACAGGGTTATGATCAGGGTTAAGGAAGGTCAAGGTTGAAAGGGCATTTTGAAGAACAGTATTAGTATAGGGTGGGCTTCCTTGGTGGCTCAGACAGTAAAGAATACACCTGCAATGTGGGAGACCTGGGTTCAATCCCTGGGTTGGGACGATTTCCCTGGAGGAGGGCATGGCTACCCACTCTGGTATTCTTGCCTGGAGGATCCCCATGGACAGAGGAGCCTGGTGGGATACAGTCCATGGAGTTGCAATGATTTGGACATGACTGAGTGACTAAACACAGCGTTAGTATAGGGTATTGCTATTTTTTTAATCACATAAGTTATCACTGTCAACCTAGCTATAGGAATTAGATAAACCACTTCATTACTTTCAACTGAAACAACTTAAACATTTTTCAATAAAGAAAAATTTTGAGTATGAAAACATCACAGATATTGTATGATCAATAAACCTGAAAGATAATTTCCATCAAATCAGAGAATAGTTCGTGGCAAAGCTGAAAAGAAAGTAGTTTTTGTTTATTTAGTTTAAAGCAGTGCATAGTCTATCATTTCATACTACTTATAATAAAAATTATTGTTGGCTTTTTCATCTGTGATTCTTACCTTTATGTTAATATCACTTTATATTCCCTGAGTTTTTTAAAAACTTAAAAAGTTTTATTTTTTACTGTTTAATGTTGTACCTAAATGTTTACTCAATTATTGTTTTTATTGTTCCTCTATTTTCAAAATCAAGTTACTTTCTTGCTTCACCTTTGTAAACTGACATTTGTAACAGCATTTGCCTCGTAACCAGATTTTCTGTCTTCTTTCATTTTGTTTTGGAAAGGTCAGTTTCTTTATTTGTTCTCTTTTATTAAAATATTTTTGCATGAGAATCTTCTGAATATAGGCTACTGTATATTAGTCTTCTGTTGTTGCTATTTGGAAAGAATGAATCAGGGGAGATTTTCAAGATAGTGGAGAAATAAGATGGGGAGACCAACTTCTCGCTAATAAGTATATCAAAAATTCATCTGCATGTGGAGCAACTCCTACAGAACACCTGAATGCAGGCAGAAGACCTCAGACTTCCAAAAAGGCAAGCCAATCTCCTCAGAATGTGATGTGTATGTTAGTTGCTCAGTCATGTCCGACTCTTTGCAATCCCATGAACTGTAGCCCACCAAGCTCCTCTGTCCATGGAATTTCCCAGGCAAGAATACTGGAGTGGGTTGCCATTCCCTTCTCCAGGGGATCTTCCTGACCCACTGATTGAACCTGAGTTTTCTGCAGCAGAAAACTTCTGAGCCAAGTACTGGCAAGTCAGAATGAGGTAGGGAAAAAGACAAAGACAAATAAAGAAGCAAATGATTTAGGGATAGGGACCTGCACCTCAGGGAGGGAGTTATTAAGGAGGAAAAGTTTCCTCACACTTGGAAACCTCCTCATGGGGGGATTAAGGAGAAAGTCTCAGAATTCCAGTGAGGAATGCAGCAACAGGTGTTCCAGAGGAAAAGCAGAGAAAATTCACCAGAGATCACTGCCTAACAGCACTTTTCCAGCCTAGAAGCTCCTCACATGCCCACACCCATAACAAGTGGGGGCAGGAAACTCAGGCTCAGGCTCATGCTATGGGAGTCATGGAGAGGACTAGGGTTGGCTGTCATAAATGTACTCTGAGAGAGTTAGTATGACACAGCTGAGGGAGTTCAGGGAAGGCTGGGCGTTCAGGGAAGGCTGGGCTGCCCGGAAAAGCAAGAGATCACTGCCGCCAGGACATTCTACTTCCACATTCTCACAGGCAGTGTCTAAGTGCCTGGTGGTGGTCACCAAAGCTGGCAGGAGCACCAGTGCAAGTGGTGGAACTAGACATAACTGCAGTTTATCATCCCAGAGTGGGGAAAATAAGCCACTAGCTACTGCCAAAGCCAAGGAGAGTGCCTGAGGCAACAGAGTAAACGTTGCTGCTGTGGTCCCAAATCCAGAAGTGAAAATAAGTAGGCACAGGCTACTGCACACACCTTGCTGGGAGCCTAAGCTGCTTGGCTCTTCCTAGGAACACACAAAGTGGGGTCAAGTCCTCTAGGAGAATACATGGCATACCTCAGACTGTAATAACATCTGGTGGATCTCAACTACCATAGGCACTTCCAATATGTCCCATGTGTGGCTGCCATATCACTCCCTCTCCCAAGCTCAGCTGAACAAGTGAGCCCTAATAAGCCTTGGCCTTCACCCCTCTTGTCTGTGTGGGGAAGAAACACCAACCAGAAGGCAGCCTATGAGCAGGAACACCCAGAACCAGAGCAGAACACCAAGGATGTGGAGCCAAAGAAGGAGGGGAATGAGGTCCTGCAGTGGCTTAAATCCCTTCAATTGGCCTGAGACTGGACTTTAGGGACAACTGTGGAATATAGGAGCAAGTATAAGCTGGAGTAAGGCAAGTTTTGAGTCTGAGCTTACCCCACATTGCCCACAACAGGTTCAGAGAACTCTCTAGAAATATTGGAGGATTTCCTGAGTAGGGAGATTGACTGGAGCACACACTGTGTCAAGATGAAAAAGGAAGAATCATGAAGACATTCTTCTCACATCTATATATAATTTTCCTTTTTTTAATTTTTATCATATTGTTCTACTGTTCTTTCTTTTTGGTCCTTTAATTTCTATTTTTATAACCTATTTTCCTTTTTTTAAAAAATAAATATTTTTTAATAAATTCATTTAATTTTTATTTTATTCATATTTTTTACAGTACTGTCTAGTTCTTCTTCATGTTTTCCATGTTTTTGATTTTGTAATTTTGCTAGTCTAGTTTTTAGTATTCATTTTTACTTATGGGTTTGTTTATTGGCTTGACTGCTCTCGCCTCTTTGACTCCAGTTTCTATCCTTTCCTCACCCTCTTTTTTCTCTCTTCTTTCCTCTTTGAAAGTGTATGAGTCTCTTTGGGTGTTCTTGGCTATTGAGTGTTGTTTCACCATTAGTCTTGGGGATTTGTCTGCTGAGATGTGTGGCATATGAAATCTTGGGGGCTGGGCCTGAATTACCAAGGTGGGAGACAGAAGTCTTGGACTCTGGACCACTAGAGAACTCCAGACACTATGGAACATTAACTGGTGAGAATTCTCCCAAAGGCCTCCATCTCAACACTAAGACCAAGCCCCACCCATAGGTCAGCAAGCTGCAGTGCCGGATGCCTCACTGCAAACCTTTAGCCAAAGAGGAACACAACCCTGCCCCTTAGCAGAAGGCTGCCCAAAGCCATACCAAGCCCACAGACGCACCAAAACACACCACTGGACGTGGCACCGCCCTCCAGAGAGACAATGTCCAGCTCCATCCACCAGAGAACAGGCACAAATCCCTCCAACCAGGAAACTTTAAAAAAGCATGTGTCCAAACCCACTCATGGGGACAGACTCCACAATTAAGAGGACCTACAAGCTTCCAGCCTATAGATAGAAGACCCCAAACACAGTAAATTAAGCAAAATGAAAAGACAGAGAAACATGGAGCAAATGAAAGAATACAGTATAAAACCACCAGCCAAAAATATGAAAGGAAATAAGCAATTTACCTGAAAAAGAATGCAGAGTGATGATAGTAAAGATGATCCAAAATCTTGGAAATAAAATGGAGGCATAGATAAATAGACTAAAGGCATAAGAGATCCAGAAGATACAAGAAATGTTTAAGAAGTATTTAGTAGAATAAAAGAATAGACAATCAGCAATGAATAACACAATAAATGAGATTAAACATACACTAGAGTGGAGTAATAGCAGAATAAATTAGTTAGAAGAACAGATAAGTGAGCTGGAAGATAGAAGAGTGGAAATAACTAAACCAGAGCAGAAGAAAGAAAATAAAATAAATAAGGATGGTCTCAGAGGCCTCTGGGACAAGGTTATTTACATTCACATTGAAATTAGAGTAGGCCCAGAAGAAGAGGAGAAAAGGGGTGTGGAAATATTTGAGGAGATTATACTCAGAAACTTCCTTAACATGGAAAGGAAATAGCCACCCAACTTAGGAATCCCACAGAGTCCCATACCATGAATAAACCCAAGGAAACATACACCAAGACACATATGAATCAAACTAACAAAAATTAAACACAAAGAACAAATTTTAAAAGCAATAAGGGAAAAGAAACAAATAACATACAAAGTGATCATAGCTGATTTTTCAATAGAAACTCTGCAGGCCAGAATGAAGTGGCAGGATACATTTAAAGTAATGAAAGAGGAAGTTAAAAAAAAAAAAAAAACCTAGAAGCCAGATTACTCTATCCATCAAGGATATCATTCAGGTTTGAAGGAAATTTTGAAAGACTTACAGACAATCCAAAATTAAGAGAAGTTAGCACTGCTAAACCAGCTGGAAATACTATTATATAATAAAGAAAAAATAGGCCACAAAATCAAACTCAAACCAATAAAGAAAATGGTAATAAGATCATATATATCAATAATTAATTTAAATGTAAATGGATTAATGCTCCAACCAAAGGCTACAGATGGGCTGAATGGAAACAGAAACAAGACCCCTATATTTGTCCTCCACAAGAGACCCACTTCAGATCTACGGACACATACTTACTGAAAGTAGGGGCTGAAAAAGATACTCCATGCAAATGGAAATCAAAATAAAGTGAGAGTAGCACTACATATGGAGAAGGCAATGGCACCCCACTCCAGCACTCTAGCCTGGAAAATCCCATGGACGGAGGAGCCTGGTGGGCCACAGTCCATGGGGTCGCTAAGAGTCAGACACGACTGAGCTACTTCACTTTCACGCATTAGAAAAGAAAATGGCAACCCACTTCAGTGTTTTTGCCTGGAGAATTCCAGTGATGGGGGAGCCTGGTGGGCTGCCGTTTGTAGGGTCGCACAGAGTTGGACATGACTGAAGAGACTTAGCAGCGGCAGCAGTTGCAGCAGCAGCAGCACTACATATATCATATATAAGAGGCTCTAAAATAAAGACAACAAAGGACACTACACAATGATCAATCCGGGAAGATTTAGCAATTATAAATATGTATGCACCAAGCAAAGGAGCACTTCAATACATAAGGAAAATGCTAGCAACTATTAAAGGGGAAATCGACAGTAACACAATAATAATGTGGGGCTTAACTCAGCACTCACACCAATGGACAGATCATCCAGAAAGAAAATTAATAAGGTAACACAAGTTTTAAATGATATATTTGATCAGTTTGGTCTAATTGATATCTATAGGGCATTTCATCCCAAAACAGTAGATTGCACTTTTTTCTCAAAGTGCACACGGAACATTCTCCAGGATAGGCCACATCTTGGATCACATATCAAGCTTTTGTAAATCAGAAAGAATTGAAATCATTTCAGGCATCATTTACAACCACAATGCTATAAGATCAGATATCAACTGCACTCAGTTGGTAAAGAAGCCGCCTGCAATGTGGGAGATCTGGGTTCGATTCCTGGGTTGGGAAGATCCCCTGGAGAAGGGTAAGGCTACCCACTCCAGTATGGAGACCTCCTTGCAGTCTGATCTCCTTGCAGTCTGGAGAATTCCATGGACTGTATGGTCCATGGGGTCACAAAGAGTCAGACTGAGAGACTTTCACTTTCATGGGGGAAAAAATAAAACTATAAAAAAAACACAAACACATGAAGACTAAACAACATGCTTCTGAACAACCAAGAGGTCACTGAAGAACTCAAAGAGGAAATAAAAAATACCTAGAAGCAAAAGACAATGAAACATGACAACTCAAAACCTAGGGGACACATTGCTTTTACAGCAATGATAAGAGGGAAGTTTATAGCAATACAAGCCTACCTCAAGAAGCATGAGAACCATCAGATAAATGGTCTAACCTTACACCTATAGCAACACCTAAAGAAATACAACAACAACAATAAAAAAAAAAACACCCAAAGTTAGTAGAAGGAAAGAAATCCTAAAGATCAGAGCAGAAATACATGAAAAAGAAATGAAGGACGCAATAGAAAAGATCAATAAATTTAAAAGTTTGCTAATTGAGAAGATTAAGAAAGAATGACAAATCATTAGACAGACTCATTATGAAAAAAAGGGAAGACTCAAAACAGTAAAACTCGGAAGGGAAAAAAAAAAATTACATCAGCCAACACTGAAATACAAAAGATTGTAAGAGAGTACTAGAAGCAACTCTGTGTCAAAAAAAAAATTTTTTTTAAAGAACAACCTGGTCGAAAATGGACACATTATTAGAGAAGTATAACCTTTCAAAACTGAACCAGGAAGAAATAGAAAATACAAACAGACCAATCACAAGCATGGAAACTGTAATCAACAATCTTCCAACAACAACAAAAAAGGCCAGGGCAAGATGTCTTCACAGATGAATTCTACCAAAAGTAGAAAACAGCTAACACCTATCCCACTCAAACTTTTCCAGAAAGTTGCAGAGGAACGGAAATTGCCAAAGTGATTCTACAAGGCCACCATTGCCCTGATACAAAAAACAGACGAAGATTTCAGATAAAAAGAAAATTAGAGGCCAATATCACTGATACATATGGATGCAAAAATTCTCAACAAAGTTCAAGCAAACAGAATCCAACAACACTTGATCACACAGCATGATCAAGTAGGCTTTATTCCAGGAATGTAAAGATTCTCCAGTATACACAAATCAATCAGTGTGATTGATAATAGATGATAGATAAAAACAATATGATCATTTCAATAGATGCAGAGAAATCTTTCAACAAAATCCAGCATCCATTTATGATAAAAAGAAAAAACTCTCCAGAATGTAGACATAGAAGGAACCTATCTCTATATAAACAAAGGCAATGTATGACAATCCAAAGTGAATTTTTTCTCAACAGTGAAAGCTTAAACGTGTTTCCACTAAGATCAGGAACACAGCAAGTGTGCCCACCATTGCTATTACTATTGAACATAGTTTGGAAGTCCTAGCCACAGAAATCAAAGAAGAAAAAGTAATAAATGAAATGCAGATTGGAAAAGAAGAAGTGAAACCATCACTGTTTGCAGATGACATAAATCTATACCTAGAATACCCTAAAAAATGCCATGAGAAATTAATAGAGCTAGTTGATTAATATAGTAAAGTCTCAGGATATAAAATTAATACACAGAAATCCCTCGCATTCCTATACACTGAAAATGAAAAATCAGAGAAATAAAGAAAACAATCTCATTCTCCATTGCAACAAAACAATAAAATACCAAGGAATAAACCAACCTAAACTAGAAAAAATATTGTACAATCTGCCTGACTTCAGGCTCTACTACAAAGCCACAGTCATCAAAACAGTATGGTACTGGCACAAAGACAGAAATATAGATCAATGGAACAAAATAGAAAGCCCAGAGATAAATCCACACACATATGGACACCTTATCTTTGACAAAGGAGGCAAGAATATACAATGGAGTAAAGACAATCTCTTTAACAAGTAGTGCTGGGAAAACTGGTCAACCACTTGTAAAAGAATGAAACTAGATCACTTTCTAACACCACACACAAAAATAAACTCAAAATGGATTAAAGATCTAAATGTAAGACCAGAAACTATAAAACTCCTAGAGGAGAACATAGACAAAACACTCTCTGACATAAACCACAGCAGGATCCTCTATGATCCACCTCCCAGAATACTGGAAATAAAAGCAAAAATAAACAAATGGGATCTAATTAAAATTAAAAGCTTCTGCACAACAAAGGAAAATATAAGCAAGGTGAAAAGACAGCCTTCTGAATGGGAGAAAATAATAGCAAATGAAGCAACTGACAAACAACTAATCTCAAAAGTATACAAGCAACTTATGCAGCTCAATTCCAGATAAATAAACGACCCAATCAAAAAATGGGCCAAAGAACTAAATAGACATTTCTCCAAAGAAGACATATGGATGGCTAACAAACACATGAAAAGATGCTCAACATCACTCATTATTAGAGAAATGCAAATCAAAACCACAACGAGGTACCACTTCACACCAGTCAGAATGTCTGTGATCCAAAAGTCTACAAGCAAAAAATGTTGGAGAGGGTGTGGAGAAAAGGGAACCCTCTTACACTGTTGGTGGGAATGCAAACTAGTGCAGCCACTATGGAGAACAGTGTGGAGATTCCTTAAAAAATTGCAAATAGACTGCCTTATGACCCAGCAATCCCACTGCTGGGCATACACACTGAGGAAACCAGAATTGAAAGAGACACATGTACCCCAATGTTCATCGCAGCACTGTTTATAATAGCCAGGGCACGGAAACAACCTAGATGTCCATCAGCAGATGAATGGATAAGAAAGCTGTGGTACATATACACAATGGAGTGTTACTCAGCCATTAAAAAGAATACATTTGAATCAGTTCTAATGAGATGGGTGAAACTGGAGCCGATTATACAGAGTGAAGTAAGCCAGAAAGAAAAACACCAATACAGTATACTAACACATATATATGGAATTTAGAAAGATGGCAATGATGACCCTGTATGCGAGACAGCAAAAGAGACACAGATGTGTAGAGTGGACTTTTGGACTCTGAGGGAGACGGAGAGGGTGGGATGATTTGAGAGAGTGGCATTGAAACATGTATACTATCATGTAAGAAAAGAATCGCCAGTCTATGTCTGACGCAGGATACAGGATGCTTGGGGCTGGTGCACGGGGATGACCCAGAGAGATGTTATGGGGAGGGAGGTGGGAGGGGGTTCATGTTTGGGAAATCATGTACACTTGTGGTGGATTCATGTCAATGTATGGCAAAACCAATACAGTATTGTAAAGTAAAATAAAGTAAAAATAAAAATTTAAATGAACTAAAAAAAAATAAAGAAAGAAAGAAAACAATAAGATACTGATCAAAGAAATCAAAGATGACACAAAAAGATGGAGAGATATTCCATGTTCTTGGATTAGAAGAATCAATACTGAGAAAATGACTATACTATTCAAAGAGATTTGTAGATTCAATACAACTCCTATCAATCTACCAATGGTATTTTTCACAGAAATAGAACTAAAACTAAAAAAAAAAAAACTCAACTTACATGGAAACACAAAAGACCCTGAAAGGCAATAAATCTTAAGAATGGAAAATAGAGTGGGAGGAATCAATCTTTCTGACTTCAAATTATACTACAAAACTACAGTTATTAAGACAGTATTGTACTGGCAGAAAAACAGATGGATCCAGGCCAATGGATCAAGGTAGAAAGCCCAGAGACAAACACATACATCCAAGGGCACCTTATCTTTGACAAAGGAGGCAAGAATATGTAATGGAGAAAAGACAGCCTGTCCAATAAGTGATGCTGGGAAAACTGAACAGCTATGTTGAAAAGAATGAAATTAGAAAACCTCTTCATACCATACACAAAAATAATTCCAGATGAAGCAAAGATGTAAATATAAGACTATAAATTGCAAAACTCTTAGAGAAAAACATAAGCAGAACACTCTTTGACATAAATCACAGTTAGATCCTTTATGACCCACCTTTTAGAGTGGTGGAAATAAAAACAAAAATGAACAAGTTGAATTAAATGTAGCTAGTGGAGGTGATGGAATCCCAATTGAGCAATTTCAAATTCTAAAAGATGATGCTGTGAAAGTGCTGCACTCAATATGCCAGCAAATTTGGAAAACTCAGCAGTGGCCAAAGGACTGGACAAGGTCAGTTTTCATCCCAATCTCAAAGAAAGGCAATGCTAAATAATGTTCAAACGACTGCACAATTGAACTCATCTCACACTAGCAAAGTAATGCCAAAAGTCTCCAAGCCAGGCTGCAACAGGAGATGAACCATGAACTTCCAGGTGTTCAAGCTGGATTTAGAAAAGGCAGAGGAACCAGAGATCAAATTGCCAACATCTGTTGGATCATTGAAAAACCCTGAAAGTTCCAGAAAAACATCTACTTCTGCTTTATTTAGTAGCTTGACTGTGTGGTTGTTAATAAACTGGGGAAAACTCTTAAACAGATGGGGATACCAGGCCACCTGACCTGCCTCCTGGGAAATCTGTGTGCAGGTCAAGAAGCAAGAGTTAGAAATATACATGGAGAAACAGACTGGTTCCAAATCGGGAAAGGAGTACATCAAGGCTGTATATTGTCACCCTGCTTATTTAACTTATATGCAGAGTACATCATGAGAAATGCTGGGCTGAAGGAAGCACAAGCTGGAATCAAGACTGCAGGGAGAAATATCAATAACCTGATATGCATATGGCACCATCCTTATGGAAGAAAGGGAAGAACTAAAGAGCCTCTTGATGAAAGTGAAATAGGAGAGTGGAAAAGTTGGCTTAAAACTCAACATTCAAAAAACAAAGATCATGGCATCTGGTCCCATCACTTCATGGCAAATGGATGGGAAAATAATGGAAACAGAGACAGATTTATTTTTCTGGGCTCCAAAATCACTGCAGATGGTGACTGCAACCATGAAATTAAAATATGTTAGCTCCTTGAAAGAAAAGCTCTGACAAACCTAGACAGCATATTAAAAAGCAGAGACATTACTTTACCAACAAAGGTCCATCTAGTCAAAGCTAGGGTTTTGCCAGTAGTCATGTATGGATGTGACAGTTGGACTGTAAAGAAAGCTGAGCACCGAAGAATTGATGCTTTTGAATTGTGATTTTGGAGAAGACTCTTGAGAGTCTCTTGGACTGCAAGGAGATCCGACCAGTCCATCCTAAAGGAAATCAGTCCTAAATATTCATTGGAAGGACTGATGCTGAAGCTGAAACTCCAAATTTTGGCCACCTGATGTGAAAAACTAACTCATTGGAAAAGACCTTAATGCTGGGAAAGCTTGAAGGAAGGAGGAGAAAGGGAAGACAGAGGATAAGAAGGTAGGATGGCATTACAGACTCAATGGACATGAGTTTGAGCAAGTTCCAGGAGTTGGTGATGGGCAGGGAAGCCTGGCATGCTGCAGTCCATGGGGGTGCAAAGAGTTGGATGTGACTGAACAGAATTAAATGTAATTAATTCATTACATGTACTTAAACAAATGTAATTAAACGTGAAAGGTTTTGTACTGCAAAGGGCACTATTAAAAAGGTGAAAAATCAGCCCTCAAAATGGGAGAAAATGGCACATGAAACAATTGATGAAGGATTAATCTCCAAAAAATACAAGCAGCTAATGCAACTCAATACAAAAAAAAAAAAAATTCTAAAAGTTGGCAAAAGACCTAAACAGACATTTATCCAAAGACATACAGATGATTAATAAAAACATGAAAAGATAACACCACTCCTTATTAGAGAAATGCAAATCAAAACTTCAATGAGGCAGCACCTCACACCAGTCAGAATGGTCATGATCAAAAAATCTGCAAATAATAAATGCTGGAGAGGATGTGGAGAAAAGGGAACTATCTTGCACTTCTGTTGAAATGTAAATTGATAGAGCCACTATGGAGAACAGTATGGAGATTTCTTAAAAACCTAGGAAGAAAACTCCCCTAAGACCCAACAATTCCACTACTGGGCATATATCCTGAGAAAACCATAGTTGAAAAAGACATAGGTACCCCAGTGTTCATTGTAGCACTATATACAATAGCTAGGATATGGAAGCAACCTAGATGTCCATTGACAATGAATGGATAAACAAGTTGTAATACATATATATCACAGAATATTGCTCAGTCATATAAAAGAGCATTTTTGAGCCAATTCTAATGAGATGGATGAACCTATGGCCTAATATACTAGGATGAATAAGTAAGAAAGAGAAAGGTGTAGTAAATTAGAAAGAGAAGTAAATCAGAAAAAGAAAAACAAATATCATATATTAACATATGTATATATATGGAATATAGAAACATGGTACTGATGAACCTATCTGCAGGGCAGCAGTGGAGATTCAAACAAAGAGACCTGTGGACACAGTTGTGGAAAGAGAGGCTAGGACAAATTGGGAGAGTAGCACTGAAACGTATACTTGACCATAGGTACAATGGTTAGCAAACGGGGATTTGCTATATGATTCAGGGAACTCAGACCTGGTGCTCTCTTACAACCTATGGGAGTGCTATGGGGTGAAATGTGGGAGGGAGTTTCAGGAGGGAGAGGAATGTGTTCACCTATGACAGATTCATGTTGAGGTATGGCAGGAACTATCACAATAGTTTTAAACCAATTATCCTCCAATAAAAAAAATAAATTAAATAAGGGATGATCTAACTGATAATTGCTCACAGGCACGCTATTATATTTATAAAGAATTCCAAATTATTTACAAATTATTCTAATTAGTAAGACAGTTAAATTATTGGGTACATGATTTTCAAAAGAATTCTTTTCTCTATGTCATAAAACAAATAAACAAAAATGTCAGAAAAAAATTACATTTACATAGGCAAAACTTTTTTTTTCAAAGGACTCAGAGTAGTTTCCATGGTTATTGTTGGAAAGGTCTGAGTTCCCACATATAATATAATGAACAGATAGAAGGATGGGTCTCAGGCTGACAATGCAAACCTACCTAACTGAAAAATGGTATATATATTTTTTTCATATTTGAGCCTCAGTGATCTCACCTGAAGTCTAGTGTAATGGTAAATTGTTCATTTTCATTGATGATTAGAATTCTGTTGCATGGACATCTAACAATTTGTCCATTCTTTTATTAACTGACAACTGGGTTGTTTGGTATTTACATATGTTGGATAAATATCTAAGATTGGGATTGTGGGCTCACAGGTAGATATACCCAGAATGACAAGCTGCCTAATTTCCTTTATCATGCAGAATACATGGAACAGGGTAAATGATTGGCTTTGAGGTCTCTGCTGCTACATCTCTTCAACTGAAGTCATGAAATCATGAATCACACACCCTAAAATATTGATCAGAGATTTAATCAGTCAATTGTGGGTAATGTTCCAATACATTTGAATATCTGCAAAGCTAGAAATTTCTGTTTATCTCTCTTGCCTATATTTGCAGTGAGGTTTGATTAATTGCAGTGCCAGGGAAATGGTAATTTTATTATTCTGCAGGACACATCTTTTGGCTAGAGTATAACTTGTAATAATTTCAGGTACTAAGGGCAATGGATAGACCTATGATTGAACTGATTTATAAAGCAATCTATTTGTCTTCACTTAGTCACGTGGTTCAGGACTTCACTATCTATTTTCATTCCTGAAAGAAAAAAAATGAGGTGATCAGATGCACACTAGAAATATCTAGAGAGGTTCAACTAACACTGGTCTTTTTTTGGGGGGTGGGGGAAGGGGGAGATTTCCACTGTAGGTACATATTTTTCAAAATATCTTACTATTTTCAGCGTAGCAACTTCAGGTGCTATGATATAAGATAAATCTTTTATTTGGAGTGAACACAGCATTTGTTTCTCAGGTAATCATATATCTTCAGTTTAGTTGCTTAGTCGTTTCTGACTCTTTGTGACCCCATTAATCTCAACGTGCCAGGACTCCCTGTCCATCATCAACTCTAGCAGTCCACCCAAACCCATATCCATTGAGTCAGTGATGCCATCCAACCATCTCATCCTCAATTGTCTCCTTTTCCTCCTGCCCTCAATCTTTCCCAGAATCAGGGTCTTTTCAAATGAGTCAGCTCTTCACATCAGGTGGCCAAAGTATTGGAGTTTCAGCTTCAACATCAGTCCTACCAATGAACACCCAGGACTGATCTCCTGTAGAATGGACTGGTTGGATCTCCTTGCAGTCCAAAGGACTCTCAAGAGTCTTCTCCAACATCACAGTTCAAAAGCATCAATTCTTCGGTGTCCAGATTTCTTTATAACCCAACTGTCACATCCATACATGACCACTGGAAAAACCATAGCCTTGACTAGAGGGACCTTTGTTGGCAAATTAATGTCTCTGTTTTCTAATATGCTATCTAGGTTGGTCATAACTTTTCTTCCAAGGAGTAAATGTCTCTTAATTTCATGGCTGCAATCACCATCTACAGTGATTTTGGAGCTCAGAAAAATAAAACCAGCCACTGTTTCCCCATTTATTTGCCATGAAGTGACAGGACCAGGTGCAAAGATCTTAGTTTTCTTAATGTTGAGCTGTAAGTCAACTTTTTCACTCTCCTATTTCACTTTCATCAAGAGGCTCTTTAGTTCTTCTTCACTTTCTGCCATAAGGGTGGTGTCATCTGCATATCTGAGGTTATTGATATTTCTCCTGGCAATCTTGATTCCAGCTTGTGCTTCCTCCAGCTCAGTGTTTCTCATGATGTACTCTGCATATGTGTTAAATAAGCAGGGTGACAATATACAGCCTTGATATACTCTTTTCCCTATTTGTAACCAGTCTGTTGTCCCATCTCCAGTTCTAACTGTTGCTTCCTGACCTGCATACAGATTTCTCAAAAGACAGGTCAGATGGTCTGGTAGTCCCATCTGTTTCAGAATTTTCCACAGTATATTGTGATCCACACAGTCAAAGGCTTTGGCATAGTCAATAAAGCAGAAATAGATGTTTTTCTGGAGCTCTCTTGCTTTTTCAATGATCCATCGGATGTTGACAATTTGATCTCTGGTTCCTCTGCCTTTTCTAAATCCAGGTTGAACATCTGGAAGTTTATGGTTCACGTATTGCTGAAGCCTGGCTTGGAGAATTTTGAGCATTACTTTACTAGTGTGTGAGATGAGTGCAATTGTGCTGTAGTTTGAGCATTCTTTGACATTGCCTTACTTTTTTTTCTGCTTTTTTTTATTTATTTTTTTTTTCACTTTACAATATTGTATTGGTTTTGCCATACATCAACATGAATCTGCCATGGGTGTACATGGCATTGCCTTTCTTTAGGATTGAAATGAAAACTGACCTCTTCCAGTCCTGTGGCGACTGCTGAGTTTTCCAAATTTGCTGGCATATTGAGTGCAGCACTTTCACAGCATCATCTTTTAGGACTTAATAGCTCAACTGGAATTCCATCACCTCCACTGGCTTTGTTTGTAGTGATGCTTTCTAAGGCCCACTTGACTTCACATTCCAGAATGGCTGGCTCTATGTGAGTAATCACATCATCATGATTATCTGGTCGTGAAGAACTTTTTTGTACAGTTCTTCTGTGTAATTTTGCCACCTCTTCTTAATATCTTCTGCTTCTGTTAGGTCCCTACCATTTCTGTCCTTTATTGAGCCCATCTTTGCATGAAATGGTCCCTTGGTATCTCTAATTTTCTTGAAGAGATTTCTAGTCTTTCCCATTCTTCTCTTTTCTTTTGTTTCTTTGCAATGATCACTGAGGAAGGCTTCCATAAGTCTCCTTGCTATTCTTTGGAACTCTGCATTCAAATGGGTATATCTTCCCTTTTCTTCTTTGCTTTTCACATCCCTCCTTTTCACAGCTATTTGTAAGGCTTCCTCAGACAGCCATTTTGCTTTTTTGCTTTTCTTTTTCTTGGGGATGGTCTTGATCCCTGTCTCCTGTACAACGTCATGAAACTCTGTCCACATTTCATCAGGCATTCTATCAGATCTAAGCCCTTAAATCTATTTCTCACTTCCACTGTATAGTCATAAGGGATTTGATTTAGGTCATACATGAATGTTCTAGTGGTTTTCCCAACTTTCTTCAATTTTAGTCTGAATTTGGCAATGAGGACTTCATAATCTGAGCCACAGTCCACTCCCAGTCTTGTTTTTGCTGACTGCATAGAGCTTCTCCATCTTTGGCTGCAAAGAATATAATCAATCTGATTTCAGTGTCGACCATCTGGTGATGTCCATGTGTAGAGTCTTCTCTTGTGTTGTTGGAAGAGGGTGTTTGCTATGACTAGTGCATTCTCTTGGCAGAGCTCTATTAGCCTTTTCCCTGCTTTATTCTGTATTCCAAGGCCAAATTTGTCTATTACTCCAGGTGTTTCTTGACTTCCTACTTTTGCATTCCAGTCCCCTATAATGAAAAGGGCAACTTTTTCTGGTGTTAGTTCTAGAGGGTCTTGTAGATCTTCATAGAACTGTTCAACTTCAGCTTCTTCAGCATTACTGGTCAGGCATAGACTTGGATTACCATGATATTGAATGGTTTGCCTTGGAAATGAACAGAATCATTCTGTCATTTTTGAGGTTGCATCCAAATACTGCATTTTGGATTCTTTTGTTGACTGATGGCTACTCCATTTCTTCTAAGGGATTCCTGCCCACAGTAGTAGATATAATGGTCATATGAATTAAACCCACCCATTCCAATCCATCTTAGCTCACTGATTCCTAGAATGTCGGTGTTCACTCTTGCCATCTACTGTTTGACCACTTCCAATTTACCTTGATTCATGGAGCTAACATTCCAGGTTCCTATGCAATATTGCCCTTTACAGCTTCTCGTGGAAGTGAAGGAATTCCAGTTGAGCTATTTCAAATCCTGAAAGATGATGCTGTGAAAGTGCTGCACTCCATATGCTAGCAAATTTGGAAAACTCATCAGTGGCTAGTAGCAGTGACTACAGGAAAAGGTCAGTTTTCATTCCAATCCCAAAGAAAGGCAATGCCAAAGAATTCTCAAACTACCGCACAACTGCCCTCATCTCACACTCTAATAAAATGATGCTTAAAATTCTCCAAGGCAGGCTTTAGGCAGTACGTGAACTGTGAACTTCCAGATGTTCAAGCTGGATTTAGAAAAGGCCGAGGAACCAGAGATCAAATTGTCAACATCCAATGGATCATTGAAAAAGCAAGAGAGTTCCAGAAAAACATCTATTTCTGCTTTGTTGAGTATGCCAAAACCTTTGACTGTGTGGATCACAACACACTGTGGAAAATTCTGAAACAGACGGGAATGCCAGACCACTTGACCTGCCTCTTGAGAAATCTGTATGCAGGTCAGGAAGCAACAGTTAGAACTGGACATGGGACAACAGATTGGTTCCAAATAGGGAAAAGAGTACGTCAAGGCTGTATATTGTCACCCTACTTATTTAACTTGTATCAGAGTACATTATGAGAAATGCTGGGTTGGAGGAAGCACAAGCTGGAATCAAGATTGCCAGGAGAAATATCAATAACCTCAGATATGCAGATGACACCACCCTTATGGCAGAAAGTGAAGAAGAACTAAAGAGCCTCCTGATGAAAGTGAAAGAGGAGAGTGAAAAAGTTGACTTAAAGCTCAACATTCAAGATCATGGCATCCAGTTCCATCACTGCATGGAAAATAGTTGGGAAACAGTGGCTAACTTTTTTTTCTTGGATCCAAAAATCACTGCAGATGGTGACTGCAGCCATGAAATTACAAGACGCTTACTCCTTGGAAGGAAAGTTATGACCAACCTAGATAGCATATTACTTTGCCAACAAAGGTCCGTCTAGTCAAGGCTATGGTTTTTCCAGTAGTCATGTATGGATGTGACAGTTGGATGATAAAGAAAGCTGACTGCAGAAGAACTGATGGTTTTGAACTGTGATGTTGGAGAAGACTCTTGAGAGTCCTTTGGACTGCAAGGAGATCCAACCAGTCCATTCTAAAGGAGATCAGTCCTGGGTGTTCATTGGTAGGACTGATGTTGAAGCTGAAACTCCAATACTTTGGCCACCTGATGCAAAGAGCTGA
Source organism: Damaliscus lunatus (assembly GCA_006408505.1). Taxonomy (NCBI): domain Eukaryota; kingdom Metazoa; phylum Chordata; class Mammalia; order Artiodactyla; family Bovidae; genus Damaliscus; species Damaliscus lunatus. The sequence goes on from SJXP01000979.1 coordinate 300,498, forward strand.
CTCATTTGAAAAGACCCTGATCCTGGGAAAGATTGAGGGTAGGATGAAAAGGGACGACAGAGGATGAGATGGTTGGATGGCATCACCGACTCAATGGACATGGGTTTGGGTGGACTTTGGTAGTTGGAGACGGACTGGGAGTTCTGGTGTGCTGCTGCTCATGGTTTTGCAAAGAGTCGGAAGTGACTGAACGACCAAACTTAATGAACTGAAGAGAAGGTTGTGGAAACTCTGAGGTGGATGCGTCAGAGGACTGTGACTGTGGCTCTTTCTAGCAGTGTTGTGACGACCATTGCTATAAATATAATGGTATGCTTGAGGTAAGGGCTGAGTGTGATAAGGTAGAGTGCTGTACAAACTGTACCTGGTCTAAAAAAGGAACACTCTGCAGACCAGTCACGAATACATGTGATCTTCCAGAATACTGTATTGGAACAGTCCCTATATGTGGGGATGATCTTATATGTAGGATGAAACGCCCTGTTCTGAAGAGGGTTTCTGCTAAAATGGGTCCTGCACTGACCCTAATGTGCACTGCAGAGAAATTTTTGGAAGTGGTGCTTTTCAGGGTCATAATGTCTGCTATACAATAAATAAAGGACAAACTCAGTTTGGACACTGTAATTATTTATTACACATCTTGCACTATAATCCCTGTAATGACAGAGATATAAAGTGTGGAAGACTCCAGTGCAGCAATGTCACTCAACTTCCCCTGATGCCAGAACAGGGTTCATTCCATCAGTCAAGTATATCAGGGGCCTGGTGTTGGGGAATATCCATTCACATTACACATGCTAAGACAATTGATGTTGGTCATGTGAGGAATGGTACACCGTGTGCTCCTGTAAAGATCTGTTACAGGAGGTGCTGCAATACTGATCTCACATCAATACAATATGGACTGTCCCCCAAAGAAATGCATACTCAGAGGTCCTGGAGGGAGCATCTTGAGTGGACCTCAAAGTTCAGGACACATTCGCTCTGTAAAACCAAGTCAATAACCAGGGTACTACTTGCGGGTGGTCTTTGGTCGCCTTTATGTGCTCATAGCTGCACTCCTCTTTGGTGTGGCCACCAATGTTAAAAGTATCCAGATCTCCACAGTTGAGGAAGTGACAGTAAATGTTGATTGAATGATGATCCAGCCTCTTGACCCCCATACAACCAATGGAAATATAGGAGTCATACCGCTACATGTGATGAGAGCAGCAAAAAGACAGCAAAGGTGAATTTCATGTTCTAGAAGTCTGCAGGTAATTACGGGGCGAGTTCCAACATCTGGGGCCATCAGGAGACATTGACATTTTCACATCAGTTCTCTTCGAACAGCCCTTACAAACAAATCTTGAAAAGCCACTTGTTGGTATTCCGTAATGAGCAAACTGAGCTGGAAAGTTTGGCCAGGATTGAGGCCTGAGTCAGCAGCTGGGTCTTGACCTGATTTCACTGGTCCCAGCACTAAAGAAAGTTGTTATGGGCTTCTTCAGGGTCAGACTCATGACATTTCTCCATGACAGGTGTTCAGTGCTCTTGAGGGGCTTTCCTCTTCTCTTTAATCTCTCCTTGTCTAAACCCAAATTGGGTTCAGGGTAACAGCAGGCTCCTCCCAACAAGTGCCATGTGACTCCTCCTGGAGTGGCTGTGGTCTGTGGGCTCAGTTTCCAGTTAGCATAAACTATGACACTCTGAACACTTGCTATGGGAGTCTCGAAGGTGTCATGAAGTTGGATGACCTTACCTATGAAATCAAGCCCCTCACGAATTCTGAAGGGTTTGAACACGTAGTTTCTCAGCTTGTGGCAGATGCCAGTGAAACAGGACCCACCTATAGACCAGGACACAAGGAGGATAGGTAGCCACTTCCCCCTGAAGTGGCTGTCAGTGTAACCTCCAGGGTTAGTCCTAGGTTCTTTGCAGCACATAAGGGATTTTTAAGAGTATTTGCTCAGTTTTTAATTCAATGTATTATGTATACAATAATGTAACCAAGTGTGTATAAGTCTTGATATATATAAGTAGTATAATAGACACCTTCTCTCAAGCTTTTTTTACAAGGTACTATCTCACTGCAGTGCTACTGTACACTGCAAGAGATCCAGCTGTCATGAATGATATAATGTACCAGATGGTGCATATGCTCGTTATTGAGACAATTTGATACAAGTTTTATAGCTCTCTCTGTCTTTCATGATGAATTGTGATGGACCATAACAAGGTCATTTTCAGTCAAAATTGTGTAGTGTATGTAAACGTGGTAGTATTCTACTGTTTGTTGGTTATTTAGACAGGCATTATTACATGTTAGCTGTTGTAACAGCACAACTCACTTGGAGAAGTGTGGGTCTGTGGTATGATAATGTTACCTGCTTTTGCATGAGATGGACTGCCTGCCTCATGGCACCATATCTAGTCTTGTCCGATTCCTTCAGTAACTGTTCCATTGCACATTGGTAGAATGTAGTAGGAGCACAGGGCCATTGTATATTAAACCTAACAGTGCATTATTTTAATGAAAGTCTGACAAAACTGCGTTGGGGAAACACCACAATGGAGGCTAGGGAGCAGTGTGACTGTGGCTCTTTCAAGCAGTATTACAACAAGAAATGCTATCAACAGTACTCTAAGTTTCAGGGAGATGCTGTTTGTAATACAGGACTATGCTGCATAAACTGTACGTACTCTGAACTTGGAACACTCTGCAGAGAAATACAGAATATACATGATCTTCCAGAGTACTGTTTTGGAACAACCAATCAATGTCCAGCAGGTTTTTATATGCAGGATAAAACACTCTACTGCTATCTTGGGAATTGCACTGACCACACTATGCACTACAGAGAAATCTTTGGAAGACACACTCATAATGGTAATGATGAATGCTATACAATAAATAGCAGAGGCAGACAATTTGGACACTGTACAAGAGATTATAGGCATTTGAGAGTCCATGCTTGTGGTGCCAAAGACCAAAAGTGTGGAAGGCTGCAGTGTGTCAATGTCACTCATCTTCTCCAGTTGCAGGACATGTTTCACTCTTTCAGTCAGAGGTGTCAGATGTGGTGTTGGGGATTAGGCATACAATATTCCCCAGGAATAATTGATGTTGGTCATGTGAGAAATGGTACCCCGTGTGCTCCTGGGAAGTTCTGTCTTGATAACAGCTGCAATGCTACTCTAGAAGCAATAAATTATGACTATGACCCTAAGGTATGCAATCATAGAGGAATTTGCAATAATAGAAAGCATTGCCATTGCCATGTAGGCTGTAAGCCTCCACTGTGCTTAAGCAGAGGTGAGGGAGGGAGCATGGACAGCAGACCCACTGCAAGAGGAACATGCTCAGTAAAACAAAAGCAAGATCCATCATTTATTTGAGACTGGTCTTTAGTCGCATTTATGCCCTCATAGCTGCACACCTCTTTGGTGTGGCCTCCAATGTTAAAAGTGTCAAGACCTCCACAGATAAGGAATTGACAGTAGGTGAGGGAGATAAGGAGGTAAAAGTAAGTGGTGAAGTTCAGAAAGTGACAGTAGGTGTGAAGTAAATTATAAACCAGCCTCCTGACCCCGTACAACCACTGGTAATTTAGAAGTCATGTCAGTACATGAGAACAGTAATAAGATGGCAAAGATTAACTTCATGTTCTAGAAGTCTGCTCTAGGAGACTGTAGGCTTCCACACATCTGGGGTGGCCGAGAGACATTGACATTCTCATACCTGGTGTCTTAAAAAAACATTAACAAATAAATCTTGGAAAACCATTTGTTGGTGTCTTGTAATATTTGTAAATTCTAAGAGTGTAAACTGAGCCAGAGACTGGCCAGAAGAGTGACCTGGGTGGCAGCCAGGTCTTGACCTGAGCTTCCTGTTTTTAGGGCTAACAAAAGTTTTCTTGGGCATCTTCAGGGGCAGGTTCAAGACATTTCTCCATTTCAGGAGTTCAGATCTCTTGAGCACTGGGGTTTTCCTCTTCTCTTTAATCTCTCCTTGTCTAAACCCAAAGTGACTTCAGAGTAACAGATGGCTCCTCCCTTAGCTTCAGAGGGAGTCCTGAGAGTGTGAACCCCTACCTTCCTTCTTTTATTTTAAATCATTTTATTTAATTTTAAATGTATTTTAACTGATTAGTTATTGCTTTACAATATTGATTTATTTCTGTCATACATCAACATGAATTAACCATGGGTGTACATATGTACCCTCCCTCTTGAATCTCCTTCACACCTCTTGCCTATTCCTACTCCTCTTGGTTTTTACAGAGTTCCAGTTTGGATTCCCTGAGTCATATAGCAAAGTCCCATTGGCTGTCTATTTATATATGTCAGTGTATATGCATCCATGCTACTGTCTCCATTTATCTCACCGTCTCTTTCTTCTGCCCCACCCTTGTCCATAAGTCTGTTCTCTATGTCTGTATCTCCATTTCTGCTCTGTGAACAGATTCATCAGTACCATCCTTCTAGTTTGCATTATATCTTCTATATATGTATTAATATACAGTATTTTATTTTCTCTTTCTTGCTGGGGTCTAGTCCCGGTGACTCCAGGGTGGTTCAAAGCGTGAATGGCGTAGGTGAGGAGAAAACTTATTTATTTATTTAATATAAGATTAGGTTAGGAAGAAATAGTGTAGTAGGAAAATTTAGTGGAGAAAAGAGGCTAAATAACTTGGTTTATGTGGAAAGCCAATGAAGTTCCAGACAAGGAAATTGCACCATCTATGTTAGGCCACCGGCATCCGTTTGAACATCAGAGTGCCCCGCCTTGGGCTCCCTCTCTCATGGATCTTAGAAGCCAGGACAAGTAAGTAGATATGGTGAGCCTCCAAGCCCCAGATGAGAATTCAGCCTGAAATTAGAGTAAAGAGGAGACACGGGGGAAACCAGTCCTTCCAATGACTGGCCCGGCCTCTATTGTCTAGAAAGGCCTTTTATACCTTTTTGATTGTACATAGAGATCAATGGGTAATACAAAGTTATGCAGCATTAGCCGCCCAGACTCTTAGCAAAACCAGGCTTTTCTCTCTGCATACCTAGTTGTGTACACAAGTCATAGGTAATTTACATCATCTTCTGGCCAAAAGGGTCAATTAACATTTTACAGCCTTTTTTCTGATAAGGGTTTGTCAACCAGAAGACTTATTTGTGTTGATCTTCCCAAAGTCTGGTGCCACTCTCAGAAAAACACTAAATAAAGTTACATTCTTACATAACAAAGATATAGCAATTTATAACAAATAAAAGGAGTACAGTTATTTATAACAAAAGAAAAGTAATTAACTCAAAAGTCTAGTGTTACTAACATCAAAACTACTATATATCTTTTTCCATACCACGTTTACATTGATTAACATCCTCCCAGGTGCCTAAAAGATAAAGAATATGGAGGCCTGGCAGCAAACATTAAGTCAACAGTGAAAACCTTCTACCAATATAATTTTTAACTCTCTAGTAAAGGCTCTGTATCTTTAAGATGCTTTTAAGCTTTGTGCCTCTCCCAGTTGAGGGGCTGTAAACAATCACAAGGTGTAAAAGTCTCTAACTGTCAGGCAAGTTAGGGAGCCATCAAGAGGGGTTTAAAGCCAACACATTCTTTTGCAGGAGACTGTTAACTGAAGCCCTGAGTTAACTCTTTCCAGAGAAAGTCAAAAGAGTGGAAAGCACAGTACAATAAAATCAGGCTGACTCTGGTTTTTTGGGGGGGTAGATGTTCAGGAAAACTCAGGAGGAACCCCTGAAGCTAGATCATGCCTTTGCGTTTTGTCTGGCTTCCTTCCTCATGACCATTGCCACGGGCGGGATTCCTCATCTGGCTCCTGGCACTTTCTGACTTACTTCACTTTGTATAATAGACTCTAGTTTCATCCACCTCATTAGAACTGGCTCAAATGCATTCCTTTTTATGACGGTGTAGTATTCCATTGTATATATGTACCACAGCTTCTTTATCCATTCATCTGTTGATGGGCATCTAGGTTGCTTCAATATCTTGCCTGCCTTCCTTCTTTTTAACACAAAATTTTTAATTTATTTATTTACTTTTGGCTGTTCTGGCTCTTGGTTGCTGGGCAAGAGCTTTCTGCAGTTGCAGTGAGAGGGGCTACTCTTTAGTTGAGGTGCACAGGCTTCTCACTACAGTGGTTTTCCTTTTGGTAGAGGATGGCTCTAGAGCACAGGTTCAGTAGCTTTGGTACATGAGTTTAGTTGTTCCATGACACGTGGGATCTTCCCAACCAGGGGTTAAACAAGTGTCTCCTGCATTGGCAGGTGGATTTTCTACCATTGAGCCACCAGGGAAGCCCTATCTATTTATTTACTGCCCACATCACCCAGCTTGGGTGATCTTAGTTCACCAACCAAGGATCAAACCTGGGCCCTTGTCAGTGAAAGCACCAAGCTCTAACCACTGAACCATCTGGAAATTGTAAGTGTCCATATTCTTTTATCCTCTTTTATTGTAATTTGGTGATTTTTCTTAGTAATATGCTTTTATTTCTTTCTTTTTTGCTTCTGTGTTTTGATTACAAGTTTTTGCTCCATGGATATATATATATATATATACACTGTCAGGCTTATATAAAAATAACCAATAGCAGTCCTTTTTAAAGTGATAATGTCCTAGATTTGAATGCATACTGGAGCTCTCCTTTTCATTCTCTCTCCCACATTTTATATTTCTATATAAGAATTTCATCATTTTATCATGTGAATTCACTAGTAGTTTATGCCATTATAGTTAATATTATCATTTTTGTCTACAACCTCCATGTTGATTTATAGGTGAATTACGCACCAGCTTTATAACATTAGAATATTATGAATGTAAGTTTACATTTTCCTTTCCTGGTGAGATTTATACTTTTATATGTTTCTCTGTTACTATCACCCTTTTGTTTTGGCTTGAAGCATTTTCTTTCAGAATTTTTGTAAAACTTCTCCAGTGGTGATAAACTGTTTCATATTTTGCTTGTCTACACAGGTCTTGCTTCTGTTTCTCATCTGAAGGACCATTTTCCTGGGTGGAGTACTTTTGGCTGGCAGGGTGTTTTCTCTCAACACTTTGACTGTTTGTGCCTCTCCCTTTAGGCCTTCAATATTGCTGCTCAATAACCTGATGATTACCTTACTGGGGTTCCCATATATGCTCTTCTCTTATTGCTTTTAAGAATCCTATCTTGTCTTTAAGTTTTGACAATTTGATTAGAATTTGCTTCAGCATGGGTCACTCAATTCATCTTATTTGGAGTTATCTGAGCTTCTTGGATCTAGATATTCCTTATTTTCTGCATATTGGGTAAGTTTCAGCCAGTTTTTTTTTTTTTTTTAAAGTCTATCTATCATCATCGTCATCATTATCTACCATAAACATATACTCATGCACTGAGTTGTGTCCCACTCTTTTGCAACATCATGAACTACAGCCCACCAAGGTCCTTAATTAATGGAATTTCCCAGGCAAGAATACTGGAGTGGATTGCCATTTCCTTGTCCAGGGGATTATCCTGACCCAGGGATTACACTCGTGTTTCCAGCACTGGCAGGCAGATATTTTACCACTGAATGGATGTTATATAGTCACCAACAGTCTGTTAATGAAAGAAAGGAATATCTCAAAACTTATACTTACACACTTATACACTGTGTAAGTGTATATATATATAAATATATATTTCTGCATGTGTATATCTACCATCTATATATATGCCTGGCATGCTGCAGTCCATGGGGTCGCAAAGAGTCAGACATGACTGAGCAACTGAACTGATATATATGCATGTAAGTATCTGTCATCTATCTGTATGTATCTACCTATGTATGTATGTATGTATCATCTTTATATTTGTAGCTGTGTGTGTATATATGCATGTATCTAATTATCTATCTACACTGGTTCTATTTCTCTGGATAACCCTGACTAATATATCAACAGTTCCACAAGCTTGTGCTTACTGGGCAGGGAGTGTATCTGGAGGACTACAACTTTGCAGTACAGAAACTAAACAATTAAGTACAATTGAAATTTTTTCCAGTGTTCACATACTGATATTGAACTTTTATTCTGTTACCATAGAGATATTTAGGACCACATTTTATAAATCTTTACTTTACTAGCATGTGAGATGAGTGCAATTGTGTGGTAGCTTGAGCATTCTTTGGCATTGCCATTTCCTGGGATTGGAACGAAAACTGACCTTTTCCAGTCCTGTGGCCACTGCTGAGTTTTCCAAATTTGTTGGCATATTGAGTGCAGCACTTTCGCAGCATCATCTTTTAGGATTTGAAATAGCTCAACTGGAATTCCATCACCTCCACTAGCTTTGTTCATAGTGATGCTTTCTAAGGCCCGCCTGATTTCACATTCCAGGATGTCTGGCTGTAGGTGAATGATACGTGAACCATGAACTTTCAGATGTTCAAGCTGGTTTTAGAAAAGGCAGAGGAACCAGAGATCAAATTGACAACATCCACTGGATCATGGAAAAAGCAAGAGAGTTCCAGAAAAACATCTATTTCTGCTTTATTGACTATGCCAGAGCCTTTGACTGTGTGGATCACAATAAACTGTGGAAAATTCTAAAAGACATGGGAATACCAGACCTCCTGACCTGCCTCTTGAGAAACCTATGTGCAGGTCAGAAAGCAACAGTTAGAACTGGACATGGAACAACAGACTGGTTCCAAATAGGAAAAGGAGTACGTCAAGGCTGTATATTGTCACCCTGCTTATTTAACTTATATGCAGAGTACATTGAGAGGTTGTTGTTGAATCCCAATACCAGGATTCTTGGCCCCCAGAGGAGAAGAATTCAATCCGGGGCCCGAGACGAGGCTTGATCGCTCAGAGCTTTTGTGTAATAAAGTTTTATTAAAGTATAAAGGAGATAGAGAGAGCTTCTGACATAGGCATCAGAAGGGGGCAGAAAGAGTACCCCCCGATAGTATTCAGCTGGATGTTATATAGTTACCAACAGTCTGTTAATGAAAGAAAGGAATGTCTCAAAACTTAGAATGGCACCAGGCCCCTCACCCATAAAATGTATTTTGGGATAATCTTGGCACCAAATGGTTTATCTTGGGCCATAAAAGGATTAACTTGGAGCTTGAAGAAGGGCAGAGCACCATACAAATTGTTTCATTTACATAGATTAGAGGAACAATATCAGAGTATAACATACTGGTTTATCAAGTAGGTTCTGAGCCCAAAGATGGAACCAACTTGAAGACAGAGTTTGGGGTAAATGCATAGTACATTAGCATAGCTTAAGATAAACATTTCCACAAGAAAAAGGCAATGGTTATCTTCAAGTGAAACCAGGTGTCATAATGGCAACACAGAATTTTAAAAGAAACCTCCTTTTAAATTTGTATAGAGAAGGGGAAAATATAGCTAGTTTGTTTCCTCCTGCCGCTTAAGAGAGATAAAAATATCTAACGCTTGCAGGCTATTTCCTCCGTTTGGAGAACCCTGGCCTTCCTGTCTGTTACCCTCTCAAGATCATGAGAAACGCTGAGCTGGAGGAAGCACAAGGTGGAATCAAGATTGCCAGGAGAAATATCAATAACTTCAGATATGCAGATAACACCACCCTTATGGCAGAAAGTGAAGAGGAACTAAAGAGCCTCTTGATAAAAGTGAAAGAGGAGAGTGAAAAAGTTGGCTTAAAACTCAACATTCAGAAAACTAAGATCTTGGCATCTCGTCCCATCCCTTCATGGGAAATAGATGGGGAAACAGTGGAAACAGTGTCAGACTTTATTTTTTGGGCTCTAAAATCACTCCAGATGGTGATTGCAGCCATGAAATTAAAAGACACTAACTCCTTGGAAGGAAAGTTATGACCAAACTAGATAGAAAAAGCAGAGACATTACTTGGCCAATAAAGGTCCATCTAGTCAGGCTATGGTTTTTCCAGTGGTCATGTATGGATGTGAAAGTCGGACTGTGAAAAAAGCTGAGCGCCAAAGAATTGATGCTTTGGACTGTGGTGTTGGAGAAGACTCTTGAGAGTCTCTTGAACTGCAAGGAGATCCAATCAGTCCATTCTAAAGATCAGTCCTGGGTGTTCTTTGGAAGGACTGATGCTAAAGCTGAAACTTTGGCCACCTCATGCGAAGAGTTGACTCATTGGAAAAGACTCTGATGCTGAGAGGATTTGGGGGCAGGAGGAGAAGGGGACGACAGAGGATGAGATGGCTGGATGGCATCACTGACTCGATGGACGTGAATATGATTGAACTCCAGGAGTTGGTGATGGACAGGGAGGCCTGGTGTGCTGCGATTCATGGGGTCACAAAGAGTCAGACACGACTGAGCAACTGAACTGAACTTTCTAAATCATAATCTTTCAGACTTGGGAATAAGATTCTAAATCCCGAGGATATCTCAAAGTGGTGCTACAGAGGTTGGCTTTTATGGAGTTGTCTTGTCTGAGACGTTCACATGACACCACATTTTCAGAAAGAAACTCAAGTTTATAACTGGCTGGCATTCAAGATGGGATACTGGAGGACGGAGGGAACTCAGTATCCGACTCCGCATTGTCCTGACTGTTTAGTGGGGAGGCTTTATACTCCTTGTCTCCACAGAAACTAAAATATCACTGTGTTCACAGGCAAGATCAGAGTAGAAACTGAAATTCTCTAGGTCTGGGTCAATTCAGCCCTTTGTCACTGGTCATATTGGCACCTGCACATCCTCACTCCTATGTGCTCCTGCCTGTCTGGAAGAGCAGAACATGCTGGGAAGTTCTGAAATAGAAGGCCTGCAGGTCAGCTCTGATACCTCTCTTTCTCTTTCAAACACACTTTCTGTCTCTCTTCATCTTTCTGTCTCTCAAAGAAAATGATGACTTCTTTTTCTTTGCTATTGTATCTGGAGTTCACTCTTAATTTAGTGTTAGCTGTATAGTTGGATAGGTAATACCTAAAAAATATTTATCTCCAAACTAGATTATGATTAAAATGGAGGGGAAATGACATTAGTATTATGTGCTTCAGTTCAGTTGCTCAGTTATGTCCGACTCTTTGCGACCCCATGAATTGCAGCATGCCAGGCCTCCCTGTCCATCACCAACTCCCAGAGTTCACTCAGACTCACATCCATCGAGTCCGTGATGCCATCCAGCCATCTCATCCTCTGTCGCCCCCTTCTCCTCCTGCCCCTAATCCCTCCCAGCATCAGAGTCTTTTCCAGTGAGTCAACTCTTTGCATGAGGTGGCCAAAGTACTGGAGTTTCAGCTTCAGCATCATTCCTTCCAAAGAAATCCCAGGGCTGATCTCCTTCAGAACAGACTGGTTGGATCTCCTGGCAGTTCAAGAGACTCTCAAGAGTCTTCTCCAACACCACAGTTCAAAAGCATCAATTATATGGCACTCAGCCTTCTCCACAGTCCAACTCTCACATCCATACATGACCATAGGAAAAACCATAGCTTTGACTAGATGGTTACAGGTATTGGCTCATTCAGTCCATCCTCAAAACTTTGTAAGTTATATATCACTGTTTCCATTTTGTAACAGAAGAAACAATTTCACAGGAGTAATTAACTCACCAAGAGAAAAACAGTAAATATGGTACTGAGAGTACAAATCAAAATTGAAATCTGTGCTTCTATGCATCTGGAACTCATGTATTTTCTGATGCTGCTGCTGCTAAATCGCTTCAGTCATGTTCAACTCTGAGTGACCCCATAGACGGCAGCCCACCAGGCTCCCCCATCCCTGGGATTCTCCAGGCAGAATACTGGAGTGGGTTGACATTTCCTTCTCCAAAGCATGCATGCATGTTAAGTCACTTCAGTAATGTCCAACTCTGTGCCACCCCATAGGCAGCAGCCCATCAGCCTCCTCTGTCCATGGGATTCTCTAGGCAAGAGTACTGGAGTGGGTTCCCATGTCCTTCTCCAATGTATTTTATAACAAAATGTTAAAAAAATAAA
>SJXP01000979.1:320035-332498 GCA_006408505.1 Damaliscus lunatus
GGGGGGGGGGGTGGCCACAGTGCACAGTTTATAAGATCTTAGTTCCCTGACCAGGGATCAAACCTGGGTCCACAGCAGTGAAAGTACCAAGTCCTAACCATTGAACAGCCAAGGAAGTCGCTGTTTCATTCATATTGACATGCATCCCCAACCATCTCACTGCTGTCAATTGGCCTATGCAATTTGCTCTCATGTGAAAAACTGTTCACGAATGGCCCAGTTTTCTGCTGGGCTACCTGTTATTGGGACACAGATGTTTACTGGGTTATTTTATATGTGTGTGTATGTAGATCAAGTTAATATATATACATTTGAACAAATGTACAATGTCATATATCCACCATTACAGTATCATTCAGAATATTTTGCTGCTCTAAAAATCCTCTGTGCTCTCTCTGTTCTACATTCCTAGGCCCTGGCAACACCGTCCTCTTACTGTCTCCATAATCTGCCCTCCCTGACACGTCTTCTAGTTGGGGTCACACCAGACATAACATTTCAGACTGGCTTCCTGATCTTTGTTTTCTGTTTGAAGCTGTCTTTTCATCCCACATCACTCAGAGAATGTTATTCCAATGCAGTAGACTTTGTCACATAAAAGCCTTGTTGGCCACCCAACATGATCATTCTTAGAAGTACCTAAGATTTTTTTTTTACTATGATCATAAAGTTCTAAGGGTTACATTTATGTCTGAATTATCATTACATTTATGAGTAGTTTAGACTCATTAAATTAGTATATATATATGGTTGCACATTTTTATAATTATTAAAAATAAATCTATTTGAAATACATTTTTAATAGAATCAATACTTTTTCCTTTTACTGTTTTTCACATGTATCCAAAGATGACTAATGACTAATTACTAGGAAGAGAAAAGATTCAATAATTAGATATATTCCTAGTTGGTATTTCTTAGATATTAGCACAGATACCTTGCTCAGATGAGAATAAATTATTCATTCAATTCCTTCCCAATTTCATAACCAAGTATCACAAGAAAAGCTTGGTAACCTATCAGCTGACAACTTGATTAGTGTTTCCTTCAATCCTGTTGAAAGGACACAGTGGGAAGCTTTCAAGAGGGTTTATGAGAATCCTTTTTCAGTGTCTGGAAAGCAGGACAAAAGCATCCCCAGGATCAGTAACTGAGCAGCTGTCAACCCGACCAGCATCCCTTTCATTGAGAAAGTCTTGCTTAACGTGATGAGATTAACAGGCTCGGGGGAAACATGCAACACTGTCCGTCTTATTAGGCCTTCATACATGTGGTATTCTGTTTCAATAAAAGGTTCTTACTGTAGGATGTTCTTCAAGTGCATTTTCTTTAAATCTGTACATTAGCTTATTCTGCTTGTGAAATATAATTGCCCTCTTCATCCCTCCCTGCCTGGCGCACCAGCCTGGTTGAATTCTCTGACAGTCAAGACTCATTTCAGTGTTCACTGCAAGAAAAACAGGTGTTTGTGTTGCGAGGAGGCTCACCAAACCAGGGCTAGGCAAACTGCAGGGTGCATCCCGCAAGCAGCCTCAACAAGATCAGAATAAGATGGAGCTGGGGTGAACACAGTTCCTATATAAGTTCAAAAAAGGGAGGGACTTCCCTAGCTGTCCAGTGGTTTAAGACTCTGCAATTCCACTGCAGGGGGCATGGGTTTGATCCCTGGCCAGGGAACTAAAATCTCTCAGGCCAGGTGGCACAGCCAAAAAAAAAGGTGGGAGGAGATCAAAATGCAATTTCTGTTTAAGCCACTGAATGTGCAATGATGCACTATTATCTAAAATTCCAGGTTAGCAGTTTTGTTGAGGTGTAATCAACATATAATAAATGCACATGTTTAAAGTGCATAATCTGATATGCTTGGAAATACGTGTCCCCCATCAAGATAATGAATATATCATCAATGACAAATTATTCAATGGTCAATCTAAGTAAGGGGCTTCCATGGTGGCTGAGATGGTAAAGAATCTGCCTACAATGTGGGAGACCTGGGTTCAGTCCCTGGATTGGGAAGATCCCCTGGAGAAGGGAATGGGACTCCACTCCAGTAGTCCTGCCTGGAGAATTCCATGGACAGAGAAGCCTGGCTGGCTACAGTCCATGGGATCACAAAGAGTTGGACACAACTTAGTGATTAACATACACAATCTAAGCAGGAAGTGGAAATTTTAATTTGAGCCAACCTGAGGATTATAACCCAGGAGACAGATTCTCAGAAATTTCTGAGGACCATTCTGAAGAGGTGAGGGAAGAGAATTACTGTGATTCTGATGAAGGGTTATGTGCTCACTGCTATTCAGGAGGAACAGATGCCTTAAAGGTTTTAGTGTATTTCTAAGCATGTGAAGAGGTGAGAATCCAGTTCACAAAAAGTTTCTCCTGAAAATATTTAACTGTCTGAGAGCCAGTTCTGCTAGATTTCCCAGAGCACAAAGTGCCTCATCCTTATGGTTGTCTGAATTCCTTTTAGGGTGTCCTATAGGTCAGTGACTGCAGTGTTGATGACATTATTCCTTTAGAGCTGGGTGGCGGGAAATTTTCTTTATGTTACAATCCCTCCCTTTGATCTTAATTTTGACCAAGGTTTGGGAGGCATTTGGTGACCAGTTTGTCCTAAGGTCCTAAGAATGCTCATTCCCACGTTGAGCGAGGATTCCTTTGATGGGCCACTCAACCTGCTGCTACCAGACTAGGCCCTGCTAACAGCAGCCCAAAGCCTTGGGGTGCCTGTCCTACTGGTCAGTGTTAGTCCAAGAAATGGTTTCCTCCGTGGCTTTTTCCCATACCTAGAGTCACATTGTTACAATCACTGATCTTATAGAACTATGTATTTGATCAATTGTTTCAGGTCACCAGTTCATTATTTTTATGGGAGGCTCAGTCACACATTCAGTAATGCAAGAAACAATAATTTGTTTTACAATATTATTAGGCAGAATACAAGTAATATAGCTAGTGACATTAATAAGGTCACAAGTGAATATTTAAGCTGAGAACTTCCTTTAGGTGCAGCCCTCTGGTTGTCTGATCAGTCTGTTCTGCATCAATCACTATCTTTTTTTTTTTTTTTCTATTTGTTTATGACTGCACTGGGTCTTTGTTGCTTTCTGCTGGCTTTTCTTTAGTTGTGGGAAGCAGAGGCTGCTCTTCCTTGCAGTGCAAGGACATTTTATTGTGCTGGCTTCTCTTGTTGCAGAGCATGGACTCTAGGGCATGAGAGTTTCTGTAGTTGCAGCAAGTAGGCTCAGTAGTTGTAGCTCTGTAGGTGAGCTTAGTTGCTCCATGGCATGTGGGATCTTCCCAGACCAGGGATTGAACCCATGTCCCCTGCTTTGGCAGGTGGATTCCTATCCACTGCACCACCAGGAAAGTCTGCAATCACTGTCTTTGAGGGAAATGACATGGCCTTGTCCATAACTCTCACCAAAGACATCTGCATGTACAAGATAAGTGGTGGTCATCATGACCCCTTACAGGATTGAGAAAGGAATGTTATCTTCTAAGGCGTTACCCTAATTCCAACCTCCATGACATAGCATTTCATTCCCACTAAGGTGCTAGAATTAAAAAGACAGAAAATAATAAGTGGGGAAGTTGGAATACTCAAACATGGCTAGTAGGAATATGAGATGATGCCATCATTTTGGAAATTAGTTTGGCAGTTTCTGAAAATGTCAAATATGGAGTCACCATGACTCAGTACTTTCACTCCCACATATAAACCCAAGAAAGGAAAACATGTCCATGGAAATACTTGTACGTGAATGTTCATAGCAGCACAATTCATAACAGCTGAAAGGTAGAAACCACCCAAATGACCATCACAGATGAACAGGGAACAGATACACATAATATGGTCCATGCACACAATGGACTATTACTCAGCCATGAAAAGGAGTGGAGCAGTGACACTGCAGCATGGTCTCACTCAACCTTGAACACACTCACCTTGACACTCACCTTGAACACACAATACTCAGTGAGAGAAGCCAGGCACAGAAACATGCTGTCTTAGAATGCTTGGGCTGCCATAGTAAAATAGCAGGATGAGGGCCTCAGCAACAGAATTGTATTTCCAACAGTTCTGGAGGCCAGAAGTCTGAGATGAGGGTGTCAGGATGGTCAGGTTCTGGTGAAGCTCTGTTCTTTGTGGGGGACCGTGTCTTCACTGTGTCGTCACCTGGAGAAAGGGATGAGGGAGCTCCCCGGGAGTCTTTTTTATAAGAACACTAATTCCATTCATGGCTCCTCTTTCATGACCTCATCACCACTCAAGTCTCCACCTCTTCATGCTATCACCTGAGGGGTTAGGATGATTCTATTTACAGGAAACATCCAGAACAGGCAAACCCAGAGACAGGAAGCAGGTTACTGGTGTCAAATACTGGGGGAGGGGAAGGGCAACGGGAAGTGAGAGCTCATGAAGATTCATCTGAGGTCTCATTTTGGGATGAGAATGTTCTGGAACAAGTTTTTGACTTGGTTCTTGATTTGCCTTTCACAGAGTAGAAATCTTTAATGTTATTAAGTCCAGGGAATCCTTTGCTTTCCTTTGTGGATTGTCTTTTTTGTGTGTGTGTCAACACTCCAAAGCTCATGATGTACTTGGCCAAACCCAAACTCATGTCACTTTTCTCCTGTAAATTGAATGGTTTTGTATCTAAAATTTGTCTGTGAATAACTGAGTGAATTTAGTGTGAGTTGTAAAGTTTACATCTACATTCATTTCATTCCTCATGGTTTCCAATTAATTGTTCCTTAACTATTTTTAAAAAGTAAAGACATCACTTTGCTGACAAAGGTCCATATAATCAAAGCTATGGTCTTTCCTGTAGTCAAATACGGATGTGAGAGTTGGACCAAAAATAAGGCTGAGTGCTGAAGAATTGATGATTTTGAACTGTGATACTAAAGAGCCTTTTGATGAAAGTGAAAGAGGAGGGTGAAAAAACTGACTTCAAACTCAGCATTCAAAAAAATAACATCATGGCATCTGGTCCCATCACTTAATGGTATATAGATAAGGATACAATGGAAACAGTTAAAGACTTTTATTTTCTTTGGCTCCAAAATCACTGAGGACAGTGACAGCAGCCATTAAAAGATGCTTGCTCCTTGGAAGAAAAGCTATGACTAAACTAAACAGCTTATTAAAAAGCAGAGACATTACTCTACCAACAAAGTTATATATATTCAGAGCTAAGGTTTTTTCCAGCAGTCATGTATGGATGTAAGAGTTGGACCATAAAGAAGTCTGAGCACTGAAGAATTAATGCTTTTGAACCGTGGTATTGGAGAAGACTCTTGAGAGATGTTGGGCAGCAAGGAAATCAAGCCAGTCAATCCTAAAGGAAATTAACCCCGATGGCATCCCACTCCAGTACTCTTGCCTGGAAACTCCCATGGACGGAGGAGCCTGGTAGGCTGCAGTCCATGGGGTCGCTGAGTGAGACACAACTGAGCGACTTCACTTTCACTTTTCACTTCCATGCATTGGAGAAGGAAATGGCAACCCACTCCAGTGTTCTTGCCTGGAGAATCCCAGGGATGGCGGAGCCCAATGGGCTGCCATCTGTGGGGTCACACAGAGTCGGACATGACTGAAGCGACTTAGCAGCAGCAGCAGCATTCATTGGAAGGACTGAAACTGAAGCTGAAGCTCCAGTACTTTGACCACCTGATGCGAAGAGCCGACTCATTGGAAAAGACCCTGATGCTGGGAAAGATTGAGGACAGGAGGAGAAGGAGACGACAGAGAATGAGATGGTTAGATAGTACCACTGACACAATGGATGTGAAATTGGGCACACTCCAGGATATAGTAAGGGACAAGGAGGCTTGGCATGCTGCAGTCCATAGGGTTGAAAAGAGTCAGACAAGACTTAAGTGGGCCTCTGGGCCTCTGACTTTGCAGTCGGGGTTGGAAGTAGTGGGGGATCTTGGGTGTCTGGAATCTGAGAGGCCCTCTACTGGGGAGAGGTAGGAGACCCAGGTGGTATTTAGCTGAGTCCAAGGCCCTCCTGAGCATGAGGCATCCTAGCCCCCATGCATCACCAAGAGGCTGGCTCCATCCTCCCCTCAGCCCCCAGGCCTGGTCCCTGCTCCTGAGAAATTCCCTAGGGTGGGGCCCTGGTGCTGGAGTTGCCTCCATGCTGTGGTTCCTGAGTATCCAGGGAGGATAGAGGAGTGAGGGGAGACGTCCGCAGAAAGGGAGCTTCTGCAGAATAAAGCCTGGGGTTGCTGCACCCCACATCATTCCTGGGCAGGACAGTGAGAGTGAGGTTCCTTCCCTTCCCAAAACACGCAGAACACATGGGGCACTGGTCACTGGGATCCTATACAATATCAAAACCTCCCACACAGGCCCATTGGGTGAGAGATACTATTTAAAGACTATTAATGGAGAGGGGGGAAGGGAAGGGGAGGTGAACCTGGGGTGGGGAGAGTTGGAAAATCATCCAAGGACACAGTCTCCCTGCAGTGACACACCCCCCACCCAGGTAGAGGTGACCCTCCAAGTCAGAACCCTCATGTCTTGGACACCCATATTCTGGGCCTTTGGAGGACAAATATCTGAGCACCCTTAGTACTTGCCTACATCTGCTGCATTAAGCTCTGCCCTGTCTTCTTCATGGCCAAGTTTTCACCCCTCCCAACAGAGCTCTTGGGGGCTTAATGTGATGAGGGGGGGGGGTCTATGGTGGGACTGGAGGCCATGTGGCAGGCAGAAGGGCTCGCACTGATCTTGTAGGTCCACACATCATGGTTGTAGATATGTGCACAGGGCACCAGGCTGTCAATGTAGAAGGTGCAGTGGTCCAGGGACCAGTCCAGCCCCTGCAGGTGTGTGACCACTGAGAAGTCCATGTAGACTATGCATGAAGCCCTGGGATACTCCCACATTCCTGGAGGGACACTTGAGCATGGGCCCTGGAATGACCAGGAGATCAGACAGCAGGGCCCCCCACCTAATCTAAGTTCCCACAAGAAACCGAAGACACCTCTGCAGAAAAACAGGATGTCACCAGCCTGACTGCTGTCCTGAGGAGCTTGGCTGGTGCCTGACTGCTGTCCTGAGGAACCAGACTCAAGTCTGACTGTTGTCTTGAGTAACTTGGCTGGTGTCTGGGTGCTGTCCTGGTTTCAATATGGGGCCCCTCAAAATTAAGTCCACATCATGACCCCAGAATCTGAGAATGGATACTTATTTGTAAGTAGATCTTTGCAGTTATGGATCTGGGGGTGAGGTCATCCTGGATCACACTGGCCCTAAATCAATGTCAGCATCCTTCAGAGAGACAAGACAACAGAGGCAGACAGAGGAGACACCGGGTGAAGACAGAGGCAGAGATGGGAGGGAGGAGGCCATGAGCCCAGGGACACCTGGAGCCTATAGAAGCTGGAAGAGGCAGAAAGGACCCTCTGCTGGATCCTCTGGGGGGAGTGCAGTGCTGGGACACCTTGATCTCAGATATCTGGTCTCCAGGAATGAGAGAGAACAGGCTTCTGTTGTTCGGAGCCTCCATATGTGGCTGTTTGTCACCACTGCCCCAGGAAGCTCAGCAGGTAGTGGGCAGCTCCCTGCCCTGTTCTAAACCCTCTCTCCCTCCCACAGGTGAGGTGGCCCTGAAAACCCTACTCTTACCTCCATGTCCAGTAGAGCTGATCTTGGAGTGGTTCTGAGTTTTGCAGGCTGAGCCCCTGTTGTTATGCCCCTACTTCCCCACAAGAGCATCCAAAACAAGCTGTCTTTCCCTGTTGCCTGACTCCCCTTCCCCTAGCCAGTATCCTCAGGAAAGGTCAGGGGCTCTGTAGCAGCATCTGCAGGCAGTCTGTATCTGGACCTGCGTTCACATCTTCCCTGTAAACACAGTGAGAACTTTCCCTGACCTCACACCCCCTGCTGACTGTCTCCTCATCTGGCCACAGGCCCGGTGAAGGTGTGAGACCCACTGCCCTCTCAGCCTTTTCATCATGTTGTCGGAGCTGCTCCAGGCCCTTGCTGAAAATCCATGAACCCACTTTTAATAGGAGTGCCCTTGCTCACAACCCTCCAACCCCCACCTTTTGCAGGAGTTAGCAAGTAAAAGGATCCAGAGAGAAGAAAGGAAGCTATGAAAAACAAAACCAGATTGAGCCAGCTGGGACCAAGATGGCAATGAATCTGACCTCCAACAGACTTTGAGTCACATTGTATGTTGATTTTACTATATTATCATATTAAGTGGCATATCTACTGGTGGCCATGACCAGACAGGAAGAACCAAAAAAGGATAAAAAGGAGGTGGCACATCTCTCCCTTAGAAAAAGCCCTGTCTCTTCCCTCAGTGTACATGCCTCCCAGCATTTGCCTCACTTCTTCCCCTTTGTCTTAACTCTGGAGAATTAAAGCCCTCTCTCCAGGTAGTCGAGAAGCTGATCTGTGAACTTAATTCCCACTTCTCCATTCTTTGGCCTCTGAATGAAGCCTGTGGTGTGTTGGTCTCAGCTTTGGTTTCATAATCACCTACTTGAACCTGAATGGAGAAAGGAAACCTTCCCTGTTGAGGCAGAGCCTCAGCCAGGCTCAGGCCCAATTAGGGTCCATACGACGAGGTAACAATCTGTAAGGGAACAGAGGTCTCTGCCTATAGGGTGGGTGAAGGGATTACAGCTACCGTACTTGCTTTGTGGACAGCACAGCCCCTCAAGGGCCCGGACTGTATGCTCTCATCCCCCCCATGACCACCTTACAGTCATGACTCAGTGACACTGGCTACTGGGTGTCCAGTCAGGAGAGACCCACAGGCAGTACCTAAAGCTAGATCAGAAGTGACTTTTTACAGGCAGTGTGCATAGTAGATATTAGGACTTTGTTTTGCATCTAGAAACAGAGCTGCTAAAAGCTGGTGTGTGCTGTGGACTTGAAACCCATGTGCAGGACAAGATCTCCCATTGGGCCCTGGCTCAGAAGCTTCTGCACAGGTGATGGTCACAGTAGTACTTCCTTGCCAAGTCCTCCAGGCCTCCCTGGTGGGCACAGGTGGACCCACACCCCATGGGCTCCCCAACTCAGAGTCTGAAGGGATAATGCAGGCAGGGCCTGGGGATGAGAGCAGTCATTCCACCAACCACCAAAACTGAGCCCATCCCAGGCTCTGCTACAAGTCTGCTCACATTTGCTCTCTAGATCCTGAAGACAGACCTGCAGGAAACGCGGGTCATGAGTCCCATATTGATGGTGTTCTGTGGATTGAGATCTGTAAATTATTTAGAGTTTATTTTTGTGTATGGTGTTAGGGAGTGAGAAATAGAATATTTCCTGCTGTATCAGTGAACAAGGATGTCATAGTCATCAGCAATTGCAGTCCTGTGTGAGCCAGTGAGCCCTCAGGGAACTCAGGAAGAAGAGTATCTGCTCTCTAGCAGCCATCAGACTGCAGACACTCCCTAAGGTGAGCCCTGAGGAAAGGAAGCTCAGGATGTGAAAACAAGACACTGGCCCCAGACAGGGGAGGTGCATATGAAAGGAATGATTTCAGGGAGCCCTGACTCGTGCATCTTCCCATACACAGAAAAACACTAAATTCCTTGACTCAGGATATCTGGTTTTCTTTAACAATATTCTTTTTATATTCAGACTAACTGCCCTTTGTTACAAAGTTTTGTAACCTTGCTCTTCCCTTCACCTCCTAGGGTTCTCTTAGGGTTACTTGCAATGGTGTCTCCTGGGCTTAAAGCCTGAAAAATTCCCACCAAATAAAACATAAATCTCAACTTTTAGGTTTTGAATATTTTTAAGTCAACAGAAATATTTTAATTTTTTTCCAAGTTTCATTGTCTAGGGAACCTCCACACTGTCTCCATGGGCTTCCCAGGGGGCACTAGTGGTAAAGAACCTGTTTGCCAACACAGGAAACATAAGAGACAGGGCTTCAATCCCTGGGTGGGGAAGATCCCCTGGAGGAGGTCATGGCATTCCACTCCAGTATTCTTGCCTGGAGAATCCCATGGACAGAGGAGCCTGGTGGGCTACTGTCCACAGGGTTGAAAAGAGTCAGGCACTGAAGTGACTTAGCATGCATGCACACTGTGTCCGTAGTGGCTGTTCCCAGTTGACATTCCAACACTGATGGAGGGTTCTCATTTATTCACAGCCTCTCCAGCCTTGGTTCTTTGTAGAGTATTTGACAATGGCCATTCTGACTGGTGTGAAGTGATACTTCATTGTAGTTTTGATTTGGATTTCTCAATCCTGAAGGGTGATGCTGTGAAAGTGCTGCACTCAATATGCCAGCAAATTTGGAAAACTCAGCAGTGGCCACAGGACTGGAAAAGGTCAGTTTTCATTCCAATTCCAAAGAAAGGCAATGCCAAAGAATGCTCAAACCACCATACCATCTCACATGCTAGTAAAGTAATGCTCAAAATTCTCCAAGCCAGGCTTCAGCAATATGTGAACCATGAACTTCCTGATGTTCAAGCTGGTTTTAGAAAAGGCAGAGGAACCAGAGATCAAATTGCCAACATCCGCTGGATCATGGAAAAAGCAAGAGAGTTCCAGAAAAACATCTATGTCTGTTTTATTGACTATGCCAAAGCCTTTGACTGTGTGGATCACAATAAACTGTGGAAGATTCTGAAAGAGATGGGAATACTGAAAGGTTGTTGTTGAATTATGACGCCAGGATTCTTGGCCCCCAGAGGAGAAGAATTGAATCTGGGGCCAAAGACGAGGCTTGATCGCTCAGAGCTTTTGTGTAATAAAGTTTTATTAAAGTATAAAGGAGATAGAGAAAGCTTCTGACATAGGCATCAGAAGGGGGCAGAAAGAGTACCCCCCCTGCTAGTCTTTAGCTGGATGTTATATAGTTATCAGCAATCTGTTAATGAAAGAAAGGAATGTCTCAAAACTTAGAATGGCACCAGGCCCCTCACCCATAGGATGTATTTTGGGATAATGTTGGCTCCAAATGGTTCATCTTGGGCCATAAAAGGATTAACTTGAATCTTGAAGAAGGGCAGAGCACCATACAAATAGTGTTATTTACATAGATTAGAGGAACAATATCGGAGTATAACATACTGGTTTATCAAGTAGGTTCTGAGTCAAAAGGCAGAACCAACTTGAAGACAGAGTTTAGGGTAAATGCATAGTACATTAGCATAGCCTAAGATAAACATTTCCATAAGAAAAAGGCATTTGTTAACTTTAGGTGAAACCAGGTGTCATGGCAACACAGAATTTTAAGAGAAACCTCCTTTTAAATTTGTATAGAGAAGGAAAAAATATCGCTACTTTGTTTCCTCCTGCCGCTTAAAAGAGATAAAAATATCTGACACTTGCAGGCTATTTCCTCCATTTGGAGACCCCTGGCCTTCCTGCCTGTTACCCTCTCATTCCCCACTTTTCTTTTAAGAGAATTATGTTGCCTAGGGAAAGGGGGCATCGTTTTTGTAACTGCTTTGGAGCAGAGAAGGGGCTTTGTCCCTAAATTGGGGAGGCAACATATTCTCCTAGTCCTCATATTGAGGATATCTGATCCAGGGGCCCCAAATAGTAGTTGGAGGCAGCTGCAACAGTAGCAGGAGTTTGAGCAACCATTTGTAACTTGAAAGCTTTCATGCGGCTAGAAACAAATACAGTTATACAGTTACAGATGCAGGGAGCAAACAATAAAAACAAAACAATCAGAATTATTGTAACAAGATAGTTGTCCACCGTGGGGAACTAGTTAACGTCTCCCAAAGTGAGGCAATTGAGACTTCAGGAGTATCCATGGCCTTAATCATCTTGTTCATGTGTTTAGTAAAATGAGTAACATTCGTGCTCATATCAGGTATATATGTACAGCACTGGGTATGAATAATAGCACACGTTCCTCCTTGTGCAGCTGTCAGAATATCTAAAGCCAATCTGTTCTGTAAAACTACCTTTTTAATTTGTGCTTGTTCAGCATTAAGAGCTGAAATAGCCTTTTGAGAATCTTGTAATGCCTGTTGAGTAAAATTAGTCAAAGCATCCACTCGTAGCATAACATCTGTAGTTCCCAAAGAGGCAACAAAGGCTGCAGCCAAATAATCATACCAGTGAAATACAGACCTTGCCCACCAAGTTTTAAGGTGGGGTAAATTAGCAGGCTTTTCTGGGAGCTCTGAAAATATAAAGCCGGGAGTAAAGGCTAGACCCAGGGTGCATCTCCCTATCCAACCAGGGGGAAGCCATGCCCATAGGTAAGAGCCACATATCCAGTAAGTCCCGTTTGGAGCAAGCCAGTGTGACTGAGATATCCAGTCCCAATTAGTGCCCGGCCAGACAAAGGGAGAACGTGAACTGGGGTCGGAAAACACGGAAATGATTACGTTGCATCTTTCCTGAGGCAAAAATCCCAATTGTTTCCAATCACTGTAATTAAGTTGTTGGCTAACTTTTGGGGATGGCTCTGTTTGTTCCCAGCATATAGGGGCAGTAGATATTAAA
>SJXP01000979.1:333134-375134 GCA_006408505.1 Damaliscus lunatus
GCAGCTGTCAGAATATCTAAAGCCAATCTGTTTTGTAAAACTACCTTTTTAATTTGTGCTTGTTCAGCATTAAGAGCTGAAATAGCCTTTTGAGAATCTTGTAATGCCTGTTGAGTAAAATTAGTCAAAGCATCCACTCGTAGCATAACATCTGTAGTTCCCAAAGAGGCAACAAAGGCTGCAGCCAAATAATCATACCAGTGAAATACAGACCTTGCCCACCAAGTTTTAAGGTGGGGTAAATTAGCAGGCTTTTCTGGGAGCTCTGAAAATATAAAGCCGGGAGTAAAGGCTAGACCCAGGGTGCATCTCCCTATCCAACCAGGGGGAAGCCATGCCCATAGGTAAGAGCCACATATCCAGTAAGTCCCGTTTGGAGCAAGCCAGTGTGACTGAGATATCCAGTCCCAATTAGTGCCCGGCCAGACAAAGGGAGAACGTGAACTGGGGTCGGAAAACACGGAAATGATTACGTTGCATCTTTCCTGAGGCAAAAATCCCAATTGTTTCCAATCACTGTAATTAAGTTGTTGGCTAACTTTTGGGGATGGCTCTGTTTGTTCCCAGCATATAGGGGCAGTAGATATTAAACGTCCTTTTTCAGGAGTTAGCCACATAACCTCATCCCATATTTGATAAACGTCAGGTAAAAAACCATTAGATCTAGACCTATTTGCCTTATGTGTAGCAAAATAGTCATTGAACAGAGACAATGTATAATCAAAATTAAAAGTCACATTATGTCCATAGTTCAAGTACAAAGTGCTGCACCAGTCCATTTTAGGGTTGGTAGATGTCATCTGATGAAGAAGAGGCATCACATGTAATTGTTGTCGGAAGTATTTACACACTTGGCGAAAGTCTTTTCCTTGAAGTGGAGATGTCCACCGTGGGAAACCTTCCACTGATGAAGAAGGGAGTGTTCCACAGACCCAGCAGTTAGACTGATTGTGGAATGCAGCGTAGGAGTGAGCCCAGGACAAGAAGGCATTGTCTTGAGGATCAAACGGCAGACTTAGGCTATTTGGAGTCAGCAGAAGTAAGCTCACATAGGTTATGAGGCCCATCTGAAAAGTACAAAGTCAGAGCATAGAAAATAAAGACATAAAAAGATGTCACTTAGTTTTGGTCAGGGTGCCACCTCTTTACTCAAGTGTAATGTACCCACGAATCAATTCCTGGCACTTTGACAGCTGTGGGAGAAGAAAGAATAACCTGGTAAGGGCCTTCCCACAGGGGCTCGAGGGATGAGCCCCCAGATCCCAAAGTTTTTATGAGGACCTCAGTTCCTGGCTCAAATAGAGGCTTGCTTGACCCAGAGGCGGGGTCAGGAGTCGTCTCCCAGAGTTCTGTTAATGCCTGTTGAAAAGCTGAGAACTGAGTTACATAACTAGTTAATTCCAAGGCTTCAGGGTCTATAACAATGTCTGTGTGTAAGAAAGGCCTTCCATAAATACATTCAAAGGGGGACAGTCCCTCCTTTCTGGGGGCAGTTCGAGCCCTCATTAAAGCTATGGGTAGGACTTTAATCGAATTGTCCTGCGTCTCTTGAGTTAATTTGCGCATATGTCTTTTGATAATATCATTAGCTTTTTCAACCTTTCCTGAGGATTGGGGTCTCCAGTGATATTCTATTCCTAGAGTTTTAGATACCCCCTGAGTTACAGCAGGTTTAAAGACGGAGCCATTGTCACTCTGAAGGTTCCATGGCAGCCCAAACCTGGGGATAATTTCGTGGATTAAGATCTTTATAACCTCCTTAGCCTGTTTACTACGACAGGGAAAAGCTTCAATCCATCTAGTAAAAGTATCTACACAAACTTGTAAGCAAGAATATCTATTAGCTTTTGGCATATGAGTGAAATCAATTTCCCAGTCCTCTCCAGGATACTTCCCACTTTTTTGTAATCCAGATTTTGCAAGCTTTTCAGTCTTTGAGTTATTTTTCTGACAAACCTCACACCTTTTGATAATATTCTTTAAAGTTTTCATTACATTTTTACCTTCAAACAAACGAGAAGCCATTTGGTAAGTACTCTCTGCACCCAAATAAAAACTCTGATGTAAACCCTTAAGAATTTTCCATTGAGCATTTTCAGGAATTATTAATCATCCATCTTCAGACTGTAACCATCCTTTATCAGTAATCTGTGCTCTTCTTTTTTCATATCTTTCTAATTCTTCCTCGGTATATTGTGGTTTTTCCTGTTTCACAGGACCTGTCCAGATCAAAGACGCCTGCAGTGAAGGGGTTTCGTAAAGTGTCGCTTTTCTGGCTTGACAGTCAGCCAACTTATTACCTTCAGCTACTTTACTCCCATCCCTGCTGTGCCCTTTGTAATGTATAACAGCTACTTTTTTAGGACAATATATAGCATTTAAAAGTCTCTCGATCTCTCTGAAATGCTTAATAGGTTCACCTGTTGCTGTTTTAAACTGTCTTTTTTTCCATATTGCAGCATGAGCATGTAAAGTCAAATAAGCATATTTAGAATCCGTGTAGATATTTACCCGCTGTCCTTTGCTTAACTCTAGAGCTCGGGTCAGAGCCATAAGCTCTGCTAACTGAGCACTGGTTCCCTGGGGGAGAGATTTTGCTTCCAAAACCTGTTCAGCAGTCACCATGGCATAACCTGCTTTACACTTTCCATCCCGAACAAAAGAACTGCCATCTGTAAATATTTCCAGGTCAGGATTGTCTAATGGGGTATCCATCAGATCTTCCCGAGCTGCATAGTTTAATGTTAGGAATTGAGAACAATCATGATCAGGTGTTTCATTTTCCTTCTCAGGAAGGAAAGTGGCAGGATTCAAATTGCCACAAACTTTAAGCTTAGTTACTGGTCCTTCTAACAATAATGGCTGATATTTAAGAAGCCTACTGTCTGTCATCCAAATATTAACCTTAGAATTTAAGATTCCACTCACATCATGAGAAGTCAGTACAGTAAGGTTTCATCTATTCATTATTTTTAAAGCTTCAGGTGTTAATAAAGCCGCTGCCCCAATTACTCTTAGGCAGTGGGGCCACCCACGTGAAATTACATCTAATTCTCTGCTTAGACAATCAATAGGTTGCTGGTGAGGCCCTCAGGGTGTAAAGGAACTACAGCCTCATTTATTATATGTAAATCTTGAACTAGTCTCCATTTACCATTTGATTTTTTTATACCCAAAATAGGAGTGTTGCAAGGACTGTTACAGGGAATTAATAGTCCCTGCTCCTTTAAATTTTTAATGATGGGTTTTAACCCTTCCTTAACCTCAGGTTTCAGAGGATACTGCTTCTTATGTGGAAATAAGTGTGGGTCTTTGAGCTTGACAACTTCAGGAATAGCATTTTGTACTCGACCCACAGACTTTCCATCAGCCCATACTCTAGGATTTACATTTTGTTCAACTAGAGGAAGAGAAAGGGAGGGCTCCATATTTATAAAAACAGAGGCCTGGACCTTGCTCAGTATACCCCTCCCCAAAAGGGGTGAGGGAGATCTGGCATGATCAGAAACTCGTGTGAGAATAGCACAGAATCCCAGTTGCAAGATAAACAATAACTGAAATAATAACTTTTGTCTTGTCCAGACAGTCCCATTACGGAAGCGGATTGGGAAGAAAGTGGGCCGGGGGCTTCAGTAAGCACAGAGTAAGTTGCCCCAGTATCTAAAAGGAAGTCGATGGATTGGCCCCCCACAATTATTAATACCCAGGGTTCCTCTGGTGTAATTAGGATGGGAGCTTGTGTGGGGACCCCCGGGCACCTTCAGTCCTGATTGTCTTGAGAGTCCGACCCTGGAGACCTACACCTCTGAGGGCAGTCTCTCTTCCAGTGTGGTCCTTTGCAGACCAGACATGGAGCCGGGGGCGGCTTAGATGCCTGAGGGCAATCCTGCTTGAGGTGCCCCTCCTTTCCACAGGAATAGCAAGCCCATCCTTTTTCACCTGGGTCCCACTGGGCATTTTTCTCCAGCTGCTTAAGAGCGTTTTTCATAGCCATTGGGAAGGCCTCTGCCTTTTCCTTTGTCTGTCTTTCTTTTCCTCATATTCCCTACGGTAGTAGACCATCTGAGCCAGTTGTAACAGTATCTAAAGACTGATTTGGTCCATACGCCCATTTTTGTAGCTTATGGCGGATATCTGGAGCCGACTGAGTGATAAATCTATCTTTTAAGATCACTTTTCCCTTGTTCTTCACAGAACCGATCTAATTGTAAAACAGTATTATACTTAAGAGACCCTCCAACTGGCCACCATTTGCCATCCTCCAATGGATACCTTGGCCATGCAGTATCGCATAGGAAGACCAGGTGTGTCTTCTTTAAGCCCTGGGGATCGAATCTATCCCAGTTTTTCAGGCTACAGTTCAAAGGAGTGAGGCTGGAATTGTTAGCTCCCTTCTGTAAGAGAAAAAAAAGCGACCAGCGCCATTTTTCTACCAGAGGCGTCCCTCCCTGCTCTAGATGGGGGTGTAGACTGACTTTACACCAAAAGCTTTTCCTTCCTGGTCGAACTTAGTCTGTCCCTTACCAACGCAGGTGCCATCCCGACCCTCTCGGTTCTACCACCGAGATGGGGTGGGGATGTACCAGGGGTAGACCTGATAGCATCTCTGCCTGACATCCAGCTCTTCACCTTTAACCTTGCTTGCCTCTGATGCCACCCGGGGTGCAATCAGAGTAACCTTCCGGAATGCCTCCCAAGCTAAGGCCGCTGGGGAAAACATTCGTCACCTGAGTGCCTGTGCACGACCCTGAGTGTATTCCTGACCACAATAAGACCGGTATGAACATAACGCTGGGATGTTCTCTTCAAGCATCACCACACCAATATAAGAGCCTCCTCTGGTCCACTAAGAGCCAATGTTACCAAAGGAAAAAAAACCCGCTGCATTCCCAATCTGAATAACCTTTAACCTCCGAGGTGTTCTTGGGGCTAAAGCTCCATCTAGCTTCCAAACTTTCGATTCCTAGTGAGGCTAGGCGCTTTCTTGACTACCAATCCAAGTTTGGGACCTAAGCCACAGTACACAGTAACAGTATAGATCACAAGTCCCTTGAAAGTCTATGATCCGATTGATTAGGTTAGTACTTCTAATTCCCAAGGAGTTATGAAATGGTCAAAGAGACCAAAAAGTTTGACTGAGAAAGGAGTTCGATCCACACGCTTTGCCCATTTCTGGTCGGTTCCCAAAGGAGACACCGGGTGCCTCTTGGCCTTGGCAGGTCGGTAGAAACCCCCGACAGGTTTCTGCCATAAACCCTATGAGATCACCATGGAAACGCAGAGCAGGGCTCCTCACTTGCTTCGTGCAGGGCATGTCATTCATTCACACAAGCACACCGTAGAGTTAGTAAAGCACAGCAGAAAACGTGTTCACTAAGAGAACAAAGAACTAGAGCTCTAAGCATCCTTACCTTGTCCTGAAGGATCCCGGACGAGCCCCCAAGATGAAAGGTTGTTGTTGAATTACAACACCAGGATTCTTGGCCCCCAGAGGAGAAGAATTGAATCTGGGGCCAAAGACGAGGCTTGATTGCTCAGAGCTTTTGTGTAATAAAGTTTTATTAAAGTATAAAGGAGATAGAGAAAGCTTCTGACATAGGCATCAGAAGGGGGCAGAAAGAGTACCCCCCCTGCTAGTCTTTAGCTGGATGTTATATAGTTATCAGCAGTCTGTTAATGAAAGAAAGGAATGTCTCAAAACTTAGGATGGCACCAGGCCCCTCACCCATAGGATGTATTTTGGGATAATGTTGGCTCCAAATGGTTCATCTTGGGCCATAAAAGGATTAACTTGAATCTTGAAGAAGGGCAGAGCACCATACAAATAGTGTTATTTACATAGATTAGAGGAACAATATCGGAGTATAACATACTGGTTTATCAAGTAGGTTCTGAGCCAAAAGGCAGAACCAACTTGAAGACAGAGTTTGGAGTAAATGCATAGTACATTAGCATAGCCTAAGATAAACATTTCAATAAGGAAAAGGCGTTTGTTAACTTTAGGTGAAACCAGGTGTCACAGCAACACAGAATTTTAAGAGAAACCTCCTTTTAAATTTGTATAGAGAAGGAAAAAATATCGCTACTTTGTTTCCTCCTGCCGCTTAAGAGAGATAAAAATGTCTGACACTTGCAGGCTATTTCCTCCATTTGGAGACCTCTGGCCTTCCTTCCTCTTACCCTCTCAATACCAGACCACCTGACCTGCCTCTTAAGAAATCTGTATGCAGTTAGAACTGGACATGGAACAACAGATTGGTTCCAAATAGGAAAAGGAGTACATCAAGGCTGTATATTGTCACCCTGCTTATTTAACTTATATGCAGAGTCCATCATGAGAAATGCTGGACTGGAAGAAACACAAGCTGGAAGCAAGATTGCCAGGAGAAATATCAATAACCTCAGATATGCAGATGACATCACCCTTATGGCAGAAAGTGAAGAGGAAGTAAAAAACCTCTTCATGACAGTGAAAGAAGAGAGTGAAAAAGTTGACTTAAAGCTCAACATTCAGAAAACGAAGATCATGGCATCCAGTCTCATCACTTCATGGGAAACAGATGGGGAGACAGTGGAAACAGTGTCAGACTTTGTTTTTCTGGGCTCCAAAATCACTGCAGATGGTGATTGCAGCCATGAAATTAAAAGACGCTTACTCCTTGGAAGAAAAGTTATGACCAACCTAAATAGCATATTCAAAAGCAGAGACATTACTTTGCCGACTAAGGTGCATCTAGTCACCATGGTTTTTCCTGTGGTCATGTATGGATGTGAGAGTTGGACTGTGAAGAAGGCTGAGCGCTGAAGAATTGATGCTTTTGAACTGTGGTGCTGGAGAAGACTCTTGAGAGTCCCTTGGACTGCAAGGAGATCCAACCAGTCCATTCTGAAGGAGATCAGCCCTGGGATTTCTTTGGATGGAATGATGCTAAAGCTGAAACTCCAGTACTTTGGCCACCTCATGCGAAGAGCTGACTCATTGGAAAAGACTCTGATGCTGGGAGGGATTGGGGGCAGGAGGAGAAGGGGACGACAGAGGATGAGATGGCTGGATGGCATCACTGACTCGATGGACGTGAGTCTGAGTGAACTCCAGGAGATGGTGATGGACAGGAAGGCCTGGCGTGCTGCGATTCATGGGCCCGCAAAGAGTCGGACACGACTGAGCGACTGAACTGAATGAATATTTAGCAAAGTTGACATCATTTCCTGTGATTTTTTTAAAGTGTATGAGTGAACCATCTTGCAATTGACTCTTGAATGTCTGTGCTGTGACGTGATGAACACTCCTAGAACATTCCTTGAAGATAGATGTTATTTACTTGAAATGTGGCAGAAACTAGTAATTGAAAAACCAAACACCACAGTTGGAGAGTTGGAGAACTCAAGTTTATTATGCAGGCGGGCCCAGAGGAGTTAACATTCCAAGCTCTGAGCCCTGAACAAAGGGGTTACAGAGTTTATAGACCTACTATAGTGGACAATACTACAGCTAATAGGCTTGTTTAAACTAAGGGGTTTCCCATGTGTGGGAACAGTGGTCAAGGAGGGGAAGGAGATGCCTGACCTTTACCGGACAGGCATGATTAAGCAGGTTTGCAGGGGCTGGTCGGTTGCAAAAAGCAGGACAAGGGTGAGTGAGAAAAGCTCCAGTTCCTAGTATTGTAAGTCCCTGCTTTCTGAGACTATGTGACCTAAGTGATCCAGACTTTGTAAGGAGAAAGCTGAGTTACAGAGGCAGAAGGAGCAGGAGGTTATATAAAATTTTAACTTTGCTCTTCGTTCCCCACTCTCGATGCTTCTATCACTTGTTGTAGAAAGCATCATCTCATATTTTGGTAGGACATTCAGAGCTCCTCATCATTTAGGGAACCATAGGACGCTACTACTATTTGTAACTTTATGGATTCAATCTGAGAGGTTATGAACCAGGTAATAGCTTTGAGAATACAAGAGCCAAACAAGAGTGCTGTCAAGGGGTGACACCTGTAACTTTAACAGCAGTAAGGGTTGCCAGGATGACCATGTGAGGGCCTGTCCAAAGTGGCTGAAGTGGTTCATTTTTCCGGTCTTTAACCCATGTCTCAAATCCTGGCTGATAAGGATGGACCCAATTGCCCAAAGGAATGGGTGTCCTTTCTAAGGTTTCTCTGGCGATATGGTGGAAGACTTTTTCCTGGGCCTGGAGGTGTTGGGACACCTCCAGGTCAGTTAGTTGCTGGGGTCTCCCTTGAGTTCTCCTATCACTAGGGGTGTTCTCCCATATAAGATATCAAAGGGAGAATAGCTTGAGGACTCGGGGTGCATTGGGCTCAGAGTAAGGCTAAGGGATAACATGTTGACCCAAGATAATTGGGTCTCCTGACAGAGTTTAGCTAATGTAGTCCTGAGGGTCCAATTCATGCAATTAGCTTTCCCTGAGCTCTGTGGCCTGTAAGTGATGTGAAGTTTCCACTTTATCCCTAGTGTCCAGGATAAACTTTGGATTATCTGAGACAAAAAAGCTGACCCATTGTCAGACCCTATGGAGAGAGGCAGCCCATATCTCAGGATCATGTCTCTTCACAGGGCCTTGGCCACTTCTTGTGCCTGTTTAGTGTGTGTGAGGTAAGCTTTAGCCTATCCCGAGTAGGTGCAGACTACCACAAGTAAATACTTATAGCCCATATGGGGCTTGACTTCAGCAAAGTCCACTTCTAGATCTTCAAGTGCAGTGTCCCAACTGTCTGCCCCCCTGGGTTGGGTCTTGGTCCTTGGCTGATGTCGTTTTGCACACAAGTCACACATCTAGCACTGATCTGGGCACACAGGGTTGGGAGCTTAGGAATGAAATAGTAGCAGCTCAGTAAGCCCTCCAGCACAGTTTTTCCTGAACGAGTTGTGTCATGATGTTGTTTTACCAACTGCACTGCATGATTGCTGGGGACAAAGAGTCCTTGGTTTGGGAGCTCCCAGCAGTCCTCCTTTTCTTTTATTCCTCCCTCATTTAGAGACCACTGATCTTCTTCCTTGGTATACCCTGGGGATGGAAGCAATTCTGGTGCCAAGAGAACCTTAAAGATTGACTCGGGGCCCACGGTGGGGCTCGGTTGGGTTGCTGCCTCCTTGGCTGCCTGGTCAGCCAACCGATTCCCTTTACTGACTGGATCAGTTCCTCACTGATGGCCTTTACAATGGGTGACTACCACTTGGGAAGGCTTCCAGGCTGCTTTTAACAGCTGAAGAGTTTCTTTTTTTGTTTTTAATCTCCTTTCCCCCTGCTGTCAATAGTCCCCTTTCTTTATAAATGGCTCCACGAACATGTAAAGTAGCAAAGGCATACCTTGAATCAGTATAGATGTTGATTCATTTCCCTTCGGTGTGCCTTAGTGCCTGGGTGAGTGCCAATAGGTCAGCCCATTATGCTAACCACCCTTGTGGCAAGGCCTCAGCCTTCACTATCTAGTCAGTTGTTGTTATGGCAGAGCCTGCTTTGCACTGCCCATCTTGGATGAAACTGCTTCCATCAGTGAACAGTTCCAGTTCTGTGTTCTGGAGGGGAATGTCTGTCAAGTCCAGCCTGCTCAAGTTAAATTTCATCTATGACCTCCTCATACTTATGATCCCACTTCCGTAGGTAAAATGCTGGTGGGGTTCAGTGTCCACACAGTCTTGAGTTGGACCCATGGGTTTTCTCAAAGCAGTCCTTGATAGTGAGTCATCCTGGTCAGCCACTTATGCCCCGGCTGTTCATGAGGGAAGTAACAGCATGGGGAAAGTTTACGTTTATATTTTGTCCTAGAGTAAACTTATCTGCTTCTTTCAGAACCACAGTGGCAGCTAATGCCTGGAGCATGACGGCCATCCTGCAGCCACTGGATCCAGTTGTTTGGACAGGTATGTGACCGAGTGCTGCCGTGGCCTAACTGCTTCTATGAGGACCCCCAGTACAGTGTGATTTTTCTCATGTACAAAGAGGTTAAAGTCCCGTATCACATCTGGCAGCCCTAATGCTGGAGCACTGCTCAAGAGTTTCTTTATCTCCTTGAAGGCCTTTTCCTGTTCATGTCCCCACTGAAGGGGGTCCTTACCAGACCCTGCTATGGCTTTAAACAAAGGCTTGGCAATTTCAGAGAAACCTGGTATCCAGACCCAGTGGAATCTGGCAGCCCCAAGGAACTCACAGACTTCTTTCTTGGAATTTGGCCAAGGTATTGAACAGATGGCTTGCATTCTCTCATGTCCAAGCACCCAATGCCCTTTTGAGATGACAAATCCAAGGTACTTGACCTCCTGTCTGCAGATCTGAGCCTTTTTTCATGACACCTTGTACCCTGTGATAGAGAGTAGAGCCAACAGGGCCTTGGTGCCTCTCCAGCAGTCCCCTTGGGTGGGACTGGCTAACAACAGGTCATCCATGTACTGGAGTAAGTGCAGTTTAAAGTTTCTCTGAGAAAGGTAGAAAGGTCCTAAGCCAGGGCTTCACCAAACAGGGTAAGTGAGTTTTTGAAGCCTTGTGGCAATCAGGTACAAGTCAGCTGTGTCTTTCTCCCAGTGTGTGGATCTTACCATTCAAAGGCAAGTAAAGGCTAGCTGACTGGTGACAGCCAGAGGCAGAAGAATGCATCCTTGAGATTGAAGCAGGTGAACCAGCTTGCAGAGTGGGTAAGAGACTCAGGAGAGTGTAAGGATTTGAGACCACTGGATGGATGGTGATCACTGCACTGTTGATGGAGTGGAGGTCTTGGACAGGGTGGTAGTCATTCCCTCTAGACTTTTTGACTGGTAAGAGCGGAGTGTTCTGAGGAGTCTGACATTCATTTAGGATCTCAGCATCTTGTAGGTGCTGGGTGTGGTCCCAAATTCCCAGGCGTGGCTTGCATGGTACTGGATATTGTTTCTGTCTAACAGGTGCGGCTTCTGGCCTCAGGTCCACTACAATGGGGGCAGGGTTCTTGGCCAAACCTGGGGGTCCCTTCTCTACCCAGATATCAGGGAATTCTTTTAACAGGCTGGGGGGATTTATTTGTTCCCTCCATGAGGAATAGAGATGCCATTCATCTCCCCTGGGCATGATCACGGCCATCATCAGAGCCGATCAGCTCCCCAGGCTGAGGCTCATGGGTTTTCTGGGTTCAAAGGTGATTTGCACCCCCAGGTTTGTCAGTAAGTTTCTACCCAGCAGGGGAATGGGGCATTCCGGTAAGGACATAAATTCATGACTCACCAGATGGCCTCCTAGCTGACACTAACGGGCTTTGCAAAATGAGCAGGCTGCCCTGCTCGCTGGGGCCCCAACAATAGTTGCTGCTTGGCCTGTAAGGGGAGCCACAGGTGTTGTTCAGCTCCAGTATCCACCATAAAAGTCATTGATTGGCCCCCTACTCTCATCGTGACCATGGGCTCCCAGAGGCTCGGGATCAGGAAGCCCAGTCTTCCCTAATCTGATTCTGCTCTGGCCAGGCCGATAAGGTTTTGGACAGCCAGCGTAGGTTGGTACCTTCCTTTGTTGGGTTGACTGAACTTCTGTGACCCTTTAGATGTCCCTCTGCAATGGGAGCACTCAATCCTCCAGGGTCCAGTCTCTCTGCAATAGGTGCACTGGTCTCTGCTTAATTTCCCCTTTCCACAAGGGAGCAGTCTGTTTTGCTGGATCTGAGCTCCTCAGTGCTGCTGCTAGCAGGACTGCTTTCTGTGTCTCTCTGTTACCAGCTTCTCGTTGGGCTTCATGGTCTCAGTCCACAGACACTATTTGCTACCTCCAGGAGCTGTGTGGCATTCATCCCAGTGAAGCCTTCCAGTTTTTGGAGCTTCCATTGGATATCCACACAGGATTGAGCCACAAAGGGAGCATTAATTATCTGTTGATTCTTGGGTGTCTCAGGGTCGAACGAGGTGTATGTCCAGAATGCTTCACATAGTCTTTCATAGAAATTGGTAGGGGTCTCATCCGCTTTTTGGATTATCGTTGTAATTATGGACATATTGGTGGGCTTTTTGGCTCCCACTTGAAGTCCTTGTAGAAGGGCATCATGGCAGCGACCCAGGGTTTCTTGTCCTTCTCTGGTACTGAAACCCCAATTAGGTCTCATCTCTGGCATCACTTCTCACGCCCACCCTTCCATTCTAAGACCTCTGTGGGGACTTGTCCTTGGAGTCATTTTGGGCTTCTGTCGAGATGAGTCGCCTTTCCTCAGTGGTGAAGAGAGACATAAGGAGCTGGTACCATTTGTCCCATGTAGGCAGATAGGTGTGGAAAATGGACTCTAGGAGGTTAGTCATAGCCTGTGGTTTATCAGACTATGCGGTTATGGTGTTTCCAGTTTAGGAGATCAGTAGGGCTGAAGGCTGGTAACAGAGGATGGAGCCACCAGACTGGACTGAGCCATCCTTGTTCACTTGTTGAGGACCTTGAGTTTCTCACAGTGGCATCTGACGGGCTGCGGCCAGCTGGTTAGATCGTTTGGCTGAACAGAGCCACGTCCCTCCTGGTTCAGGGCTGGAGTCTTGCTCATGAGGTGGCGTGGAAGACACCAGGGGGATAGGGGGTGGGGTGGAATGTCTGGCAATGGGTCTGGCGCTGGCTGTGCCGGGGCTTGTGGAGTCAGGGGAACGTATGGTGGGGGCAGCAGTGGGTCTTCCACTGGATCTCCCTGGAATATAGGGTTTTTCCCTTCTTTCTTTTTTTCTGAGTGATTGGGCCACAAAGGCTCTATTCTGTCCCTGTCTGTTCGTGCAAAATCTTGCCCATGCAGGGTCTGCACTATTAGGAGCCAGTAGTCTATGCACGGAAACTGATCTGGATGTCCTGGAGTCCCCGTGACCACCTGGGGCACTGCTTGTACAGTGGGCAGGTCGAGAGTGCCCTTCGGCGGCCATCCAATGTCAAAGGATGGCAAATCGAGCTTGCATAAGTTACGAAGCTTCCTGGGGGTCATCTTGACTACGTAATCTCCTGCAAAGCTCTTTTTAAAGTTCTTTATCATACAATCTAAAACTGTTGGTTCAGAGGAACTTCCCCCCATATTGATAAATGTAATCTACCTGGCAGGGTTTTGAGGAAAACCTAATCTCTTAGATGTCAGCTCAAGAAGTCAGTCAGAATAACTAGTAACCAATACTTTCTCCCTCCCTGTGTATCCCTCCCTGAGTTGGTAGCACAGAGACAAACAAGGGTAGGTGCCCTCTCAAAAGAGGAGATTGTTCAGGTGCCTGCTTTGTCACACCCTAGGGGGAACTTAGGTGCCTCTTAGCATTGGTAGATCAGTATAAACCCCTGATCCAGATCTGTCTTGCAGGAAGGGACTGGGTCCCCCAGAGGCAGACACCACCTTGAGCTATATGAGGTCACCACAGAACCACAAGTTAGGGCTTAATCAGACTCCATAGCCACGAAGGCCGTGAAACCACACAATCTAACCTGAAGCGCAAGCGAATCAGGCCTCACACTTGTTCACATTCATTTTTCACCCACCTGGACACTCTCCTGAGGGAGATTTAAGATGCCTGTTAGTATTGGCAGGTCGGTATAAACACCCAACCTGGACCAGCCTCTCAGGGAGGGATCAAATCCCCCAGAGACTGGCACCACCTTTTAGCTTTATGAGGTCTTCATGGAACCACAGGCTTTGGACCCTCTCAGGCTCCATAGTCCAAGGACTGTAGAGCTCGTTTTCACTTCTTTCAATCAGCAATCATGCATACACAGTCATTCAGAGGTCATCACAATGCCTACCTTCTCCTGAATCTCCCAGTCCCCTATCTGGTGGTCCCTTCCTGGGAGCTCCAAAGAGGTGATCAGTCTCCTCTTCTACCCGCTGTGGGTAGGACCTGACTGGGGACTGGCCCCAGGACCTTCTGTGGCAATTCCTGGTGAGTTGGTCCATCCCTCCAATGAGTCTGATCAGGGATCAGCCATCCAGAGTTGGAATGCCGGTCCAAAACAGAACCCAGGATACAATCAGGTGGCGCACCTTCCCATTCGTCTTGGGATTTCTCCACTCCAACACGGCTGAGCCACCAGTCTGGTGGCTCAAGGGGCCGGCTTGGTTGGAATCTCACTGGGTACTCCAGAAACGTTGCAGAAACCAGTAATCGAGAAACCAAGCACCACAATCGGAGAGTTGGAAAACTCAGGTTTATTGTGCATGCGGGCCCAGAGGAGTTAACACTCCAAGCTCTGAGCCCTGAACAAAGGGGTTACAGAGTTTTTATAGACCTACTATAGTGGGCAATACTAGCTGCCGATAGGCTGGTTTAAACTAAGAGGTTTTCAGCGTGTGGGAACAATGGTCAAGGCAGGGACAGGGATGCCTGACCTTTACCAAACAGGCATAATAAAGCAGGATTGCAGGGCTGGGCAATTGCAAAGAGCAGGACAAGGGTGAGTGAGATAAGCTCCAGTTCCTAGTATTAAGTCCCCACTTTCTGAGACTACATGACCTATGTGATCCAGACTTTTCAAGGAGAAAGCTGAGTTACAGAGGCAGAAGGAGCAGGAGGTTATGTAAAATTTTAACTTTTCCTCTTCAACAACCCCACAGGCCTCCTAAAATATTAAGCACCCCTCACCACAGCTTTCAACATTGTTGTTATGGAAAACGGCCACAAGGCAGCAGTATTTTTTCATGCCCCCTTTTTTTCTATTTCTTTCTCTGAAATTTCATTTTGATCTTATATTGGAATAGAGTTGATTTCCAATATTGTGTTTATATAAGGTTTATAGGAACTTAATTCAGTAATGCACTAATGCATATCTATTCTTTTTCAGGTTCTTCTTCCCATATACAGATGATCCTAAAAAGTACTGAGAAGTAAGTGTCAGAGAAGAGAATAAAAATGCAGCAAGAGGTTGTGGAGGTTTTGGAAACACATGCCAAATCCAAGAAATGTAATTCTGTAGAAGCAGGGCTCTACAAATTTAAAGCACAGAAATTGGATTCTGGAATTCTTTACAGTGGATGCATTTTCCCTAAGAAACTGCCAGAGAAGCCACCCACCATGCCTATTGGACTTGATTTTGAAATGGAGAAAAGAATCAAACAGCAAGAAGCAAAAAGGATATTGGAAGATAAACACTTTAAATTTATGCGAAGCCTTGTCCTTATCATATCTTGTTAGGTGTAAGAAATTCCATTCACTGTCCCCAGGACTCCTGCCTTTGTTTAGAAGAAGAGAACCCCAAACCCACCCAAAACAATGAGGATAAGGAGCAGCCAGGGGTGATAAGAGCCCAACAATCGGCCCATGACAGAGGACCTTTTAAGCCCAAAATCCCAGTGAGGAGAACTGTGGAAATATGCCCTTTCTCTTTTGATTCAAAAAAGTCACTTACAGAAAGAAAATAAATAAATAAAACAGCTGCAGAAAGGGGAGATGCCCAAGTTCTAGGCGCTTCCTGTGTCTCATTTTACCACCATTACCTACAGGAGAAGAAGATGAAGAACACAACTCAGGCTGAGCCTTCTGCTTGGAGCCTGGCAGAAGAGGTGCCTGAAGGTACAGACTTGGGTTCTCTCCATGCCCCAGTGGCAAAGAAGGCCCCTCCTGGTGTGATGGAAAGAGCAGCTCTGGTTCCTAGATGGTGTCTGCAGCCGAGTCTAGTGGTGAAGTCAACTGGAGAACTTGGGTGGTACCCACATAGTCAAGGGCCGCTCACTTAGAAAAGTGTGTGTGGCTTTCATCCTCCCCCTCTTTTTTATATAAGTCAGAATATATAGTTGATTTAGCTTGTAATTTATTCACTTAAAGTGAAATTTTTACTGCTTTTATCCTTCACGTTTTATATTTAAATTTAAAAATAAAGATACTTGATTTAGTTTATAGTTTATGTCTGATTCTTTCCTCTTCTTTGTGTGAAATGAATTGGGAGTTAAGGAGCCTTTTGCTGTGAGGGGGAGTCTCATTAACCACCCGACAAGGCAGAGACCTGACTGTGTGTCCCTCACCGAGGCTGTCTGCTGCTTCAGGCGGGGCTGCTGTTCAGGCACCATCTTCCCTTGTTGGTGCTGATGATGAGGGAACGCTGAGCAGGCATATTTTAAGTCCTCCAGTGACCTGCGCTGGAATCAGTATGTTTGTCTTAGTAAGAATTTAAAAAGGAGGCAGTTCCATACTCTTCTCCACAGTAACTCTTAGCATTTACACCTCATCAACACCGTGAGTGTCCTCTTTCCTCCGTGTCTTCTCCAGCATTTACCTTTGTCAACTGAGGATGGCCTTTCAAACAGGTGCAGTGTTCCCTCACTGTGGTTTTTATTTGCACGTCTCTAACAATTCCTGATGTGCAGCACGTTTTCATGGGCTTTGATTTTAATTAGTGTGTGTGTGGAATTGACTGTGGGAATTTTCTTCTTCACATTCTGCCCAGCTTTTATTTATTTTCAATTAGTTACACATGGAAATTTTTATCATTTAGAGTCCAGCAGTCCTTGTGAATATAAAGTGTTTATAAGTGTTGCAGTGAAATAAGAAGTAGTTTTCTTTTTCTCTTTTGGCTTTTGAGTCCTTGTCTACTTCAACTGTTCCTGATCTACAGTCTGCATTGATAATTGTTTCTTTCTTTTCAGAAGACTAACCTGTTATGTAAGTTATTTCCTGCACCTGTGTGTGTGTGAGTTGCTCAGTCATGTCTGACTCTTTGTGATCCCATGGGCTGTAGCTCTCCAGGCTTCCCTGTCCATGAAGTTCTTCAGGCAAGAATACTGGAGTGGGTTGCCATGCCCTTCTCCAGGGATATCCCACAACTATCACCCTCTAACTCTGCATAAGCCATACTTTGTATCTATTATCTTTTAATTTTATGCTAGTCACATCCTGATGCTTAACTTTATGGTACTTTCTCTGCAAACCTCCCCTTATATTTTGTTTTTCCCTCTTTTTGCATTACAGACAAAAAGCCGTAGTGCAATCTACAAAAGACAATGGCTCCATCTCCTGGGACTGCCTGCCGGATCCAAGTTACTGGGCTCCCTGACACCAGCCTATTGACTGTTTTTAAACAATGCAAAAAGAAAGAATACAGGATCCTTCCATGCTTGCTCTTTTCTCCAAACTCTGACTATGAGCCCCAACAGTATGATTCCCTTGATTCCTCATCGGGGAAGACACAGTTCTTGAGGCACAAGCCTACTGTGTTCTCTCCTCTGCCAGCATGGAAATTAAAGCCATCTTTCCATTTCTTCCAAAAAACATTTATTTCCACAAAAGTATAAGGTTCCTATATTCTTGTTCCTTTTTGCATTGTTTAAAAACAGTCAATAGGTTAATCTGAAAAGAAGGAAACAGTTACCAATGCAGACTGTTGGTCAGGAACAGCTAAAGTAGAGAAGGAACCAAAAGGTCAAAGAGGAAAAAAAAACTTTTTCTTATTTCACTGCAGCATAAAGAATAGCTTTAAAGTTTCTGTTGCGGGAGGTGGCCATGAGGAGACAGGATTTCTTCATGCCCTACTCCTGTTACTTCAGTAACCAGAGCCTTAAGTTTACTCCTAGTCCATGGTTTCTTCTGCCACATGACAGAAGGCTGTGTCTCATTAATCTTTGTTTGTTTGTTTGTTAAGTTAGTGTTTACTTGTTTTGGAGGATAGCTCACTTACAATGTTGTGTTTGTTGGTGTAGAGATTCTTCATGTTATCCCTGTACACATATTGATTCACCTTTATTTTTTTACATACATATTATTATAGATTGTGTAGTACACCACCCTTTCTAAAGTAGGTCCGTGTTGATTTTGCATTCTATATATATTTGTATGTATAAATGAATCCCAACCTCCTAACTTATCCCTTCCACCCACCACTCCCCTTCAGTAACCATGTTTGTTTCCCAAGACTGTGAATGTATTTCGCTTTTATAAAATAGCTCATTGGTATCAGTTTCTCCTTCTGAAGTACTTCACTTACTATGACTGTTCTAGATTAATCTATGGTTGTTCTAGATTATCCCTGCAAGTGGCATTTTTTATTTTCATGGCTGAATCATATTCCATTCCTTGTATATATGGCTTCTTTATTCATTCATCTGTCCGTGTACATTTTGGTTACTTCCATGTCTCACTGTTGTAAATGCTGCTGCAGTGAATGCTTGCATGCACTGTTGTTCAGTTGCTACTTCTATCTTGCAAAACCGAAACAGCCCGTGTGAGACACGCAGTCCCCATTCTCCTCCCTCAGTCCCTGGCACCCACCATCCTGCTTTCTGTGTTGATGGAGCCGACTGCTCTAGGGGCCATGTATGAGTGGATTCAAACGTCATTTGTTCTTCTGTGTCTGCCTTATGTCACTGAGCATAATACCCTCAGGGTTCATCCACCCTGTAGCCTGTGTCAGAACACCTTCCTTTCAGGCTGGACAACATTCATTGTGTGGATGGACCATGGTCTGCTTGCCCGTTCTTCTGTTCAGGGACACGTGGAATATCTACATTCATCTCTCACATTTTGTAATGTTTGTGGAATAACTTCTAAAAGTGGCCTGGCTGCAGTGCCCCAGGCTTCCAGCAGGAGGCGCTGCCCCAGACACCCAGGAAGGACAGTCCTGCAGGGTCTGGTGGGGAGAGCAGGTCCGTCCATCCTGATGGTCAGTTAGGGTGGAGCACGCTTAGGTCTTGCTTCTCCGCAGGGTGGGGGGCAATGGGGACTGACACCACCTAGGCAACCAGTCAGATGACTTGTGCTGGGGCTGATGCCCACAGGCACCGTGCTGCATTCAAGAGGAGAATGCGGGCAGAGGTGGGGCATAGACACCATCAGAGCAGAGAACCCAAGGGGGAGATCCCACCTGGACCCACCTGCCCACCTCAGGCACCAAGACCCCAGCCCATGACCCATTACCACCCCACCACCCACCCACTCCCCCCCCTCACTGCACACATATGTGCTGTGCACCTACAGACACATGCACATGAGCAACACATGTCTGCAAACTGGCACATGCACACACCTAGCACATACACGGGGAGTAAAATGAATACCCTAAGATCATGGCATCTGGTCCCATCACTTCATGGGAAATAGATGGGGAAACAGTGAAAACAGTGTCAGACTTTATCTTTTTGGGCTCCAAAATCACTGCAGATGGTAACTGCAGCCATGAAATTATAAGATGCTTACTTCCTGGAAGAAAAGTTATGACCAACCTGGATAGCATATTGAAAAGCAGAGACATTACTTTGCCAACAAAGATCCGTTTAGTCAAGGCTGTGGTTTTTCCACTGGTCATGTATGGATGCGAGAGTTGGACTGTGAAGAAAGCTGAGCGCCAAAAAATTGATACTTTTTGAACTGTGGTGTTGGAGAAGACTCTTGCGAGTCCCTTGACTGCAAGGAGATCCAACCAGTCCATTCTAAAGAGATCAGCACTGGGTGTTCTTTGGAAGGAATGATGCTAAAGCTGAAACTCCAGTACTTTGGCCACCTGATGCGAAGTTGGAAAAGACTCATTGGAAAAGACTCTGATGCTGGGAGGGATTGGGGACAGAAGGAAAAGGGGGTGACAGAGGATGAGATGGCTGGGTGGCATCACTGACTCAATGGACGTGAGTCTGAGTGAACTCCGGGAGATGGAGATGGACAGAGAGGCCTGGTGTGCTGCGATTCATGGGGTCACAAAGAGACATGACTGAGCGACTGAACTGAACTGTAAGTGTTCTTTCCTGAACACAAATGAAGCTCACATGCATTCTTGCCTTCTTCTGAGCTTTGATGGTTTTCAAAATAAAAAGTTTATAAAGTAGTTAATCGTGAATGACTTTTGGATCATTTGTGGCTGGCAGGTGTGTCCTTGCAGGACCCTGGGCTGCACTCCATGAGGTTCTTGGCTCTCCCCTGTACCCTGACCACCACGTGGTCACAGAACCTCACCACAGTTTTGCATTGCCCCTTGAGATGTTTAGTGACAAAGCTTTTGCTCCATTTCCTGATGTGGGTGACGTGTGGAGCCCAGTGATGATGTCTTCTTCAAGAAAGGTACATCCTAGTTCCCACATGCAGGTGAGCCCCCTGTCCAATAATGAGAGACCCCAGGTGTGTGACCTGTGCCTCCTGGGAGCACAGCCCTAAGTTACTTTGAACCTGACCAAGTTCTGTCTACATGGTAGATTCAGACCTCTCCAAGTCCAGTCTACACTGATTATGTTTAGATGAGACCATGTGCTTCTACAATGAGAACACTTACACCTGACCGGGTTCTCTGTGCAGTAGGACATGGAGCCCTGGGTAGAGACTGGGCTTGGCCTCTGTCTGGAAAACTCCATGCATGTGTCTGAATGTCAGTGCTCAGATGTCTGGGGTCTGGAGCTGAGATGGGTTTCTCTGGGTAACTGTGCTCTTCTCTGAGTGGAGTTCCATGGTCCTCCCAGGGGTCAGTGCTGAGGTAGGGCTCTTAGTATTTCCCTATGACAAGTTCACCTTCCCTGGGGCTCATCAAGACACCTCAGGTAGGTTACCAGGTTGTTGCTGTTCAGTCTCTAAGTCATGTCCAACTCTTTGTGACCCCATAGACTGCAGCACTCCAGGCTTCCCTGTCTTCCACTATCTCCTGTTTGCTCAAACTCACGTTCATGGAGTCT
Source organism: Damaliscus lunatus (assembly GCA_006408505.1). NCBI lineage: Eukaryota > Metazoa > Chordata > Mammalia > Artiodactyla > Bovidae > Damaliscus > Damaliscus lunatus. The sequence continues at coordinate 353,681 of SJXP01000979.1, forward strand.
GTGATGCCAGCCATCTCATCTTCTGTTGTCCCCTTGTCCTCCTGCCCTCAATATTTCCCAGCATCAGGGTCTTTTCCAATGAGTTAGCTTGTCTCCCTTCATGTGGCCAAAGTATTGGAGCTTCAGCTTCATCATCAGTCCTTCCAATGAATATTCACATTTGATTTCCTTTAGGATTGATTGGCTTGATCTCCTTGCAGCCCAAGGGACTCTCAAGAGTCTTCTCCAACACCACAGTTCAAAAGCATCAATTCTTCGGCACTCAGCTTTCTTCACAGTCCAACTCTCGCATCCATACATGACCACTGGAAAAACCATAGCTTTGACTAAATGGACCTTTGTTGGCAAAGTAATGTCTCTGCTTTTCAATATGCAGTTCTTTGGTGCTCAGCCTTCTTTATGGTCCAACTCTCACATCCATACATGACTACTGGACAAACCTTAGCTTTGACTATATGGACCTGGCTTGTTTACACATTGAGGGCCTATCAACCAAAGCCATGGTGTCCTGACCAAGGGAACAGATGACCCCCGGTGAGAGGGTCTGGGGGCTGTGTGAGTCTCACCCCATATGCATGGGTCAGAGTCATGTGCAGAGGGAGACCATACACTCAAAGCTAAGAAAAAGGGAAGAATATGTGTGAGCTTCACTTGTGTTTAGAAAGTAATGCTTTGCAGTATCATTTTATACAGGCCTGTACCTATTCCCTCTTTACCCCTACAAGGTTGCCCCTCCCTAGGGCTCCTGGAGGCTCCTCAGGAGAGCTACCTAGTATTATTCCAATTCACCAGCAGGAGCATGGAGAGGAGGGAGCAGGTTTACCAGGGGAATTGACTACAGGGCACATGGCTCAGGTAAAAAGCCAATGGACAGCAGGTGAGGTTGCTGCTGTGATCTCCTTCTGGTAGACCATCCATACTCAGCAGAGACCAGACCTGCCTCTCATCTTCCAGCTCAGCATCTGGTGTGTTTTTGCAGCACCTCAGCAGAACAACAAAAGACTGAGACCCGGGAATCAAGGTAGTGTGTTCAACATTATCATGACAGCTGTAAAACCAGTTAATATCACACAAAACTGAAGGGAAAAGAGGAGGACTTCTCTGGGAAAAGTGTGGGGGAAGGAAACGCACCCAATACTTCTATCTACCAGGCCAGGAGGTTACAGGAACTCACTCGTTCCCACCATAGAGGCCCAACCAGCAGAGACCTGGTGTCCTAACCAAGGGTCTTGCCACTCCAGGCACAGGGTCTGGGAGGGGGTCACCCTGGAGCCTGTGGACATGTGACCCCAGGTGCAGGGTCTGGGAGGGGGTCACCCTGGAGACTGTGGACTTGTGGCCCCAGGTGCAGGGTCTGGGGGCTCTGTGGGGCTCAGCCTACCCACGTGGGTCTGGATCTTGTACCCAGAGACCTCATATGTGCTCTTTATCTCAGTGTATCTTGCCCCCATGAGATTTCCAACATCTGAATTAAGGGTGTTGGTCTGGTTAACCTGTTGTCCTTTTTCTTCATATTGCCACATTCACATGAGGTCAGGCACCTTTGAGTGAGTTGCTGCTCTGTGTTCTGCTGAGTGAAAAAAGAGCTTTGGCGGTGTCTAATATCATAGCGTGTCATATGTCTACCTCATAGGGTCCCCACTGTCTTGTTTCCTCTGGACTGAGCTCATGTAATTTAATTTGTAGTTTATTGTTATTTTGTATTGGCGTAGAGTTTCCAGTGTTTTGTTTGTCTGAGGTGTACATGAACATGATTCAGTTATACATAGATATATATCTATTCTTTTTCTGTGTTTTTCCTTATATAGGTTATTACAGTTTGTTCAATAGAGTCTCCAATTCTATTCAGTATGTCCTTTTTCATTATCAACTTGATATATATTAGTGTGTATATTTTCATCCCAAACTCTTAATTTATCTGTCCCTTCTAATTTTCCTTTGATAAACATAATTTGATTTTCTCAGTCTGTGAATCTGTTTCTATTTTGTAAAGTAGTTCATTGGTATGAACTTGTAAATTCCACCAGCACATGATCTCTTAGGATATATGTCCTTTCTCTCTGAAGAGTATTTATACTATGATAATTTCTTGGTATATCCAAGCTGCTGCCAATGTCACTATTTCATCTGTTTTATGGCTGAGTAGCACCCCAGTGTATAGATGTGCCATGGAGTCTTCAATTTTCTGTCAGTGGGCATTTTCGTAGATCCTGTGTCTTGGCTATTGTAATAGTGCTGCCCTGAAAGTCAAGGTCCACATGTCATTTTGAATGGTGATTTTCTCTGGACATAAGCCAAGGAATGGGATTTGCAGGGTCATTGGATGCCTCTGTGTTTAATGTTTCAAGGAACTTCCATTCCATTTTCCATAGTGGTGTCACCATTTACCTTTCCACCAAGAACTGTAAGACAATTTTATTCTCTGTACATTTTCTGCAGGAACTATTCTTTGTAGATCTTTTTGATGATGGCCATTGTGACTGGTGTGAGGTGATACCTCGTAGTTTTGTTTGGCATTGACTTAATAATCACTGATGTAGACTATCTTTCTGTGTGCTTTTATTATTATTTTTACATCTTGTGAGAACAATTTACCTCTTCAATCTGGCTTCTTGAAAGTTGGCCCTGTTTGGATTTTTTTTTCCCAATGACTTACCCCAGGACATTTCTTGAGGGTAGGTGTCATTTACAGCCCTCTTGGACTTGTGACTATTATGAGCCCTTCAGCATCTGTTTTAAGGTATATATACCTGATGCTGAAAGCTGACTCATTTGAAAAGACCCTGATGCTGGGAAAGATTGAGGGCAGGAGGAGAAGGGGACAACAGAGGATGAGATGATTGGATGGTATCACCCACTCAATGGATATGGGTTTGGGTGGACTCTGGGAATTGGTGATGGACAGGGAGGCCTGCCATGCTGCGGTTCATGGGGTCGCAAAGAGTCGGACACGACTGAGCAACTGAACTGAACTGAACTGATATTGATCTGAACTAGCTAATTACTCCCTGTACTTCCACCTTTCTTTTTTGATAACCATGAGTTTCTTTTCTAAGTCTATGAGGATGTTTCTCTTTCGTAAAGAAGTTTATTTATACACATGTTTAGATTCCACAGGAATTAATATCCTATACTTGTCTTTCTCTATCTCACTCACTTCATTTAGTACGATTATCTCTAGTTTCTTCATTGTAACTGGAAATGCATTATTTCATCCTTCTTTACGTCTGAGTAATACTGCATTGTGTACATGTATCCCATTTTCTGTCTTCATTCATCTGTCCTTGTACACTGAAGTTGCTTCTGTGTTGTGGTTACTAATCATGTAGTACTTCCATGATAGTTGGGTGTGGGTGTATTTTTAAATTTTTGTTTCTTCTGGATCTATGCCTAGGTATGGGTTTGCTGGCTCATTGGGTACTTCTATGTTTAGCTTTTTAAGAACCTCCATAATGTTCTCCTTCATTGGTGTACTAACTGACATTCCCACTATCAGTGGAGGAGAGTTCCCTTTTCTCCACACCCTCTGCAGACTTTGTTGTTGTAGGGTTTTCCATGTGGCTATTCTGATCAATGTGAGGTGATACCTCATTGTGCATTTGATTTGCCTTTCTCTAAGAACTAGTGATGCTGAGCATCATTCTATGTGCTTTATGGCCATTGTTATGACTTCTTTGGAGAAATATACATTTATTCCTTGGCTGAGTTTTTTCATTGGGTTGTTTTTTTGTTTGTTTGTTTGTTTTTGTTTTTGTTGTGTTTTGTTTTTTTTTATATTGAGCTGTTACTAGTGGTTTGCATGTGTTGAAGAGAAATTCCCTGTAGGTATCTTTGTTTGCAAGAATTTTGTTTTTCCATTCTGTGGGTTGTCTTTTTCTTTCACTGTTGGTTTCATTTGCTGTGCAGATGCTTTTAATGTTTATTAGGTCCCATTTGTTTGTTTCTGTTTTGTTTTCATGATTCTAAGAGGTGGATCAAAAAAGAACTTGCTGCATTTTATGTGAAGGCATGTGCTTGTTTCCTCAAGATTTTTATAGTTTCTGTCCTTTTATTTAGGTCTTTCATCTATTTGGAGTTTATTTTTGTGTATGGTGTTAGGGAGCATCCAAATTTCATTCTCATTTTCATCCTAAGGAACCTGCCCGGAGTCCTCCACAGTGGCTGCTCCCAATTTCCATTTGCAGCATCAGTGTAGGAGGGTTCCCTTTGCTCTACACCCTCTCCAGCATTTATTGTTTGTAGAGTTTCCATCTATGGCCATTCTGACTGGTGTGAAGTGATACCTCCTTGAAGTTTTGATTTGCATTTCTTGCATATTTAACAATGTTGACATCTTTACATGTGATTTTTTTAAACAGTGTGAGTTAAACTTATTTATTCAAATTGAATTCTTGAACGCCTGCTCTGTTTTTAATATTTTTCTGTTGACCTCCCCTAGAACATTTCTTGAGGGCAGGTATTTTTTACTTACACCCACAGGCCTGCTGCTGCTGCTAAGTCGCTTCAGTCGTGTTCAACTCTGTGTGACACCATAGACACGGTAGCCCAACAGGCTCCTCTGTCCCTGGGATTCTCCAGGCAAGAACACTGGAGTGGGTTGCCATTTTCTTCTCCAATGCATGAAAGTGAAAAGTGAAAGTAAAGTCGCTCAGTCATGTCCAACTCTTAGCGACCCCATGGACTGCAGTCTACCAGGCTCCTCTGCCCATGGTATTTTCCAGGCAAGAGTACTGGAGTGGGGTGCCTGGTGAATATTAAGTGCCTGTGAACAAAGGTTTCAAAGTTGTTGTTACAGGAAATGACCACACGGCAGCAGCATGTCTTTACACCTGGTTACTGGGGGAACCAGAGCCTTAGGGAAAGTTCTGTTCCTGGATTATCAATTAGAGTCAAATATGCTAGAAGAAATATGCAAGGTTTATGTCCCATACCGTCTTCCTTCCTTATCCCTATGCCCTGGACACATCCCAAATCCTGCACCGCTCTGTGGAAGGTGCTTTCATCATAGGTGGGGTGACCCTAAGGAAAGAAGCTGGAGGTGGGAATCCCATCACCTGGAGATGTGGAGCCCAGGGAGCTTTCCAAAGCTCTTCCAGCCTGGAAGCTCCACCTCCTTTGGGTGCAGTAGATATAGTTTCACTGCAGGAGGTCCTGCCTGTATCTGGAAGTTGTGGGCTGGTGCAGAAGAGAACAGGCACGCCAAGTCCATGGGCAGGGCTCATTGGCTGGCACATCCTCCCCACCTCCCTCAGCCCCAGGACACTCCATCCAAGGGACTCAAGACTGCCCAGGCTTCAGGGATGTGGCAGCAACCCAGGTCACTAAGGCCTGAAAGGAGTAGAGTCAGCATTCTCTTTTTGTAACTTTTTTTTTTTGGGGGGCGGGGTGTAGATGTGACTTACAGTGTTGTAGAGTGGGTTTTTTTTTTTTTTTTTTTTTTGCTGTTGTTGTTTGTTTCTTTCTTTCTTTCAGGTGTACAGCAACATGATTCACTCATGCATAGCCAGGTACACGTTCTTTTTTGGGTTCTATTATGCAGTGTTGAGTAGGGGTCCTTGTCCTATAGTGGGTTCTTGTTGATTATTTTATAGAGTCATGTTTGTGTATATTCATCTCCATCTTCTCACTTCTTTTGCCCACTACCTTTCCCTTTTGGTAGCCATAAGGTGGTTTGCTATGTTGTGAGGGTGTTTCTGTTTGGTAAAGAAGTTCATTTGTATCCATTTTTAGAATCCACCTCCAAGAGATATCATATACTTGTCTTCCTTCGTTTTACTTACATCACTTTGTATGATCATCTCTACTTCCTTCCTTGTTGCTGGACATGGCATTTAAAATTGTGGCTCCTCTGGATCTGTGCCCAGGAATGGGATTGCTGGGCCTCATGGCACTTCTCTGTTTACTTTTTCATGAACCTTTGTCCTGTTCTCATTTGTGGATTTACTGACTTTCATGCCCACCAACAGGGGGGAGGGTTCTTTTCCTCCACTCCCTCTCCAGCATTTGTTGTTGTAGAGTTTCTATACTGGCCGTTCTGACACGTATGAGGTGATGCCGCTTCTGATTCACAGCTTTCTAATACTTACAGATGCTGAGTATCTTTTCATGTGCTACATGGCCATTTCTATGTCACCTTTGGAGAAAGTTCCATTTAAATGTTATGCCTCTATTTGATGGGTTGCTTCTTTGATATCGAGGTGCATAAGCTGTTTGTATGTTTGGGAGAAAAATTCCTCATGGGTGTCTTTGTTTGCACATAATAGTTCCACTATGAGGTTTGTCTTTCTGTTCTGTTTATGGTTTCCTCTGCTGTGCCAGCACATTTTAAAAATTAATTTATTTTAATTGGAGGCTAATTACTTTACAATATTGTAGTGGTTTTTGCCATACATCAACATGAATCAGCCATAGGTGTACATGTGTCCTCTATCCCGAATCTCCCTCCCACCTCCCTCCACATCCCATCCCTCAGCATCATCCCAGTGCACCGGCTTTGAGTACCTTGTCTCATGCATTGAACCTGGACTGGCAATTCATTTCACATATGATAATATACACGTTTCAACACTACCCTCTCAAATCATCCCACCCTCGCCCTCTCCCACAGAGTCCAAAAGACTGTTCTTTACATCTGTGTCTCTTTTGCTGTCTCACATATAGGGTCATCATTACCATCTTTCTAAATTCCATATATATGCATTAATACACTGTATTGGTGCTTTTCTTTCTGACTTACTTTATTCTGTATATTAGGCTCCAGTTTCATCCACCACATTAGAACTGATTCTTCTTAATGGCTGAATAATATTCCATTGTGTATATGTACAACAGCTTTCTTATCCATTTGTCTGCCGATGGGCAACCAGGTTGCTTCCATGTCCTGGCTATTGTAAACAGTGCTGTGATGAACATTGGGGTACATGTGTCTCTTTCAATTCTGGTTTCCTCAGTGTGAATGCCCAGCACTGGGATTGCTGGATTGTATGGCAGTTCTATTTCCAGTTTTTAAAGGGATCTCCACACTGTTCTCCATAGTGGCTGTACTAGTTTGCATTCCTACCAACAGTGTAAGAGGGTTCTTTTTTCTCTGCACCCTCTCCAGCATTTATTATTTGTAGATTTTTTGATAGCAGCTATTCTGACTGGTGTGAGATGGTGCCGCATTGTGGTTTTGATTTGTATTTCTCTGATAATGAGTGATGTTGAGCATATTTTCATGTGTTTGTTAGCCATCTGTATGTCTTCTTTGGAGAAATCTCTGTTTAGTTCTTTGGCCCATTTTTTGATTGAGTCATTTATTTTTCTGGAATTGAGCTGCAGGAGTTGCTCATATATTTTTGAGATTAATTCTTTATTCTTTACTAATGCTTTAGTTCTTTGGCCCATTTTTCGATTGGGTCATTTATTTTTCTGGAATTGAGCTGCAGGAGTTGCTTGTATATTTTTGAGATTAATTCTTTATTAATTCTTTATCTTTTGAGATTAATAGCTTCATTTGCTATTATGTTCTCCCATTCTGAAGGCTGTCTTTTCACCTTGCTTATAGTTTCATTCGTTGTGCAGAAGCTTTTAAGTTTAATTAGGTCCCATTTGTTTATTTTTGCTTTTATTTCCATTACTCTGGGAGGTGGGTCATAGAGGATCCTGCTGTGATTTATGTCAGAGTGTTTTGCCTATGTTTTCCTCTAGGAGTTTTATAGTTTCTGGTCTTACATTTAGATCTTTAATCCATTTTGAGTTTATTTTTGTATATGGCATTAGACAGTGTTCTAGTTTCACTTTTACAAGTGGTTGACCAGTTTTCCCAGCACCACTTGTTAAAGAGATTGTCTTTAATCCATTGTATATTCTTGTCTCCTTTGTCAAAGATAAGGTGTCCATAGGTGTGTGGATTTATCTCTGGGCTTTCTATTTTGTTCCATTGTTCTATATTTCTGTTTTTGTGCCAGTACCATACTGTCTTGATGACCGTGGCTTTGTAGTAGAGCCTGAAGTCAGGCAGATTGATTCTTCCAGTTCCATTCTTCTTTCTCCAGATTGCTTTGGCTATTTGAGGTTTTTTGTATTTCCATACAAATTTGGAAATTATTTGTTCTAGTTCTCTTAAAAATACATTTTTTTTTTTTTTTGCTGTTGTTGTTTGTTTCTTTCTTTCTTTCAGGTGTACAGCAACATGATTCACTCATGCATAGCCAGGTACACGTTCTTTTTTGGGTTCTATTATGCAGTGTTGAGTAGGGGTCCTTGTCCTATAGTGGGTTCTTGTTGATTATTTTATAGAGTCATGTTTGTGTATATTCATCTCCATCTTCTCACTTCTTTTGCCCACTACCTTTCCCTTTTGGTAGCCATAAGGTGGTTTGCTATGTTGTGAGGGTGTTTCTGTTTGGTAAAGAAGTTCATTTGTATCCATTTTTAGAATCCACCTCCAAGAGATATCATATACTTGTCTTCCTTCGTTTTACTTACATCACTTTGTATGATCATCTCTACTTCCTTCCTTGTTGCTGGACATGGCATTTAAAATTGTGGCTCCTCTGGATCTGTGCCCAGGAATGGGATTGCTGGGCCTCATGGCACTTCTCTGTTTACTTTTTCATGAACCTTTGTCCTGTTCTCATTTGTGGATTTACTGACTTTCATGCCCACCAACAGGGGGGAGGGTTCTTTTCCTCCACTCCCTCTCCAGCATTTGTTGTTGTAGAGTTTCTATACTGGCCGTTCTGACACGTATGAGGTGATGCCGCTTCTGATTCACAGCTTTCTAATACTTACAGATGCTGAGTATCTTTTCATGTGCTACATGGCCATTTCTATGTCACCTTTGGAGAAAGTTCCATTTAAATGTTATGCCTCTATTTGATGGGTTGCTTCTTTGATATCGAGGTGCATAAGCTGTTTGTATGTTTGGGAGAAAAATTCCTCATGGGTGTCTTTGTTTGCACATAATAGTTCCACTATGAGGTTTGTCTTTCTGTTCTGTTTATGGTTTCCTCTGCTGTGCCAGCACATTTTAAAAATTAATTTATTTTAATTGGAGGCTAATTACTTTACAATATTGTAGTGGTTTTTGCCATACATCAACATGAATCAGCCATAGGTGTACATGTGTCCTCTATCCCGAATCTCCCTCCCACCTCCCTCCACATCCCATCCCTCAGCATCATCCCAGTGCACCGGCTTTGAGTACCTTGTCTCATGCATTGAACCTGGACTGGCAATTCATTTCACATATGATAATATACACGTTTCAACACTACCCTCTCAAATCATCCCACCCTCGCCCTCTCCCACAGAGTCCAAAAGACTGTTCTTTACATCTGTGTCTCTTTTGCTGTCTCACATATAGGGTCATCATTACCATCTTTCTAAATTCCATATATATGCATTAATACACTGTATTGGTGCTTTTCTTTCTGACTTACTTTATTCTGTATATTAGGCTCCAGTTTCATCCACCACATTAGAACTGATTCTTCTTAATGGCTGAATAATATTCCATTGTGTATATGTACAACAGCTTTCTTATCCATTTGTCTGCCGATGGGCAACCAGGTTGCTTCCATGTCCTGGCTATTGTAAACAGTGCTGTGATGAACATTGGGGTACATGTGTCTCTTTCAATTCTGGTTTCCTCAGTGTGAATGCCCAGCACTGGGATTGCTGGATTGTATGGCAGTTCTATTTCCAGTTTTTAAAGGGATCTCCACACTGTTCTCCATAGTGGCTGTACTAGTTTGCATTCCTACCAACAGTGTAAGAGGGTTCTTTTTTCTCTGCACCCTCTCCAGCATTTATTATTTGTAGATTTTTTGATAGCAGCTATTCTGACTGGTGTGAGATGGTGCCGCATTGTGGTTTTGATTTGTATTTCTCTGATAATGAGTGATGTTGAGCATATTTTCATGTGTTTGTTAGCCATCTGTATGTCTTCTTTGGAGAAATCTCTGTTTAGTTCTTTGGCCCATTTTTTGATTGAGTCATTTATTTTTCTGGAATTGAGCTGCAGGAGTTGCTCATATATTTTTGAGATTAATTCTTTATTCTTTACTAATGCTTTAGTTCTTTGGCCCATTTTTCGATTGGGTCATTTATTTTTCTGGAATTGAGCTGCAGGAGTTGCTTGTATATTTTTGAGATTAATTCTTTATTAATTCTTTATCTTTTGAGATTAATAGCTTCATTTGCTATTATGTTCTCCCATTCTGAAGGCTGTCTTTTCACCTTGCTTATAGTTTCATTCGTTGTGCAGAAGCTTTTAAGTTTAATTAGGTCCCATTTGTTTATTTTTGCTTTTATTTCCATTACTCTGGGAGGTGGGTCATAGAGGATCCTGCTGTGATTTATGTCAGAGTGTTTTGCCTATGTTTTCCTCTAGGAGTTTTATAGTTTCTGGTCTTACATTTAGATCTTTAATCCATTTTGAGTTTATTTTTGTATATGGCATTAGACAGTGTTCTAGTTTCACTTTTACAAGTGGTTGACCAGTTTTCCCAGCACCACTTGTTAAAGAGATTGTCTTTAATCCATTGTATATTCTTGTCTCCTTTGTCAAAGATAAGGTGTCCATAGGTGTGTGGATTTATCTCTGGGCTTTCTATTTTGTTCCATTGTTCTATATTTCTGTTTTTGTGCCAGTACCATACTGTCTTGATGACCGTGGCTTTGTAGTAGAGCCTGAAGTCAGGCAGATTGATTCTTCCAGTTCCATTCTTCTTTCTCCAGATTGCTTTGGCTATTTGAGGTTTTTTGTATTTCCATACAAATTTGGAAATTATTTGTTCTAGTTCTCTTAAAAATACTGTTGGTAGCTTGATAGGGATTGCATTGAATCTATAGATTGCTTTGGATAGTATGTGCCAGCACTTTTAAGGAGAATTAAGTCCCATTTATTTATTTTTGTTTTATTTTTTATGATTCTAAGAGATGGGTTAAAGAAAAACTTGCTGCATTTTATGTCAAAGTGTGTTCTGCTTTTTCCCTTAAGCATTTCATATTATCTGTCCTTTTATTTAGGTCTTTAATCTATTTGGAGTTTATTTTTGTATATGCTGTTAGGCAGTATTCTAATTTTATTTTCATTACCATTCTTAAAAAACCTGCCTTCTCACTGTTCTTCAGAGTGGCTGCTACTAATTCATGTTTTCACTAACAGTGTAGGAGGGTTTCCTTTTTTCCACACTTTCTCTATCGTTTATTGTTTATCAATTTTTGGACATTGGTCATTATGAACCATGTGAGGAGATACCTCATTGTAGTTTTGATTTGCATGTCTCATGTTTAGCGATGTTGACATCTTTTCGTGTGATTCTTTCAAAGGGTGTGAATTAAAATTACCTCTTGAAATTGGCCACTTGAATGCCTGCCTTGTTTTGAAATATTTTTTGAGTGACACCTAGGATTTTTCTTGAAGGCAGGTGTTTTTCACTTACAGCCCCTTAATCCTTGTGCATACCAACAGCCCTCAGCGGTGTCCAAAGGACTGAAAAAGGTCAGTTTTCATTCCAATCCCAAAGAAAAGCAATGCCAAAGAATGCACAGACTACTGCACAACTGCACTCATCTCACACACTTGTAAAGAAATGCTCAAAATTCTCCAAGCCAGGCTTCAGCAATAGGTGAATCATGAATTTCCAGATGTTCGACCTGGATTTAGAAAAGGAGGAGGAACCAGAGATCAAATTGCCAGCATCTGTTGCATCATAGAAAAAGCAAGGGAGTTCCAGAAAAACATCTATTTCTGCTTTATTGACTATGTCAAACCTTTGACTGTGTGGATCACAATAAACTGTGGAAAATTCTGAAAGAGATGGGAATACCAGACCACCTGACCTACCTCTTGAGAAACCTATATGCAGGTCACAAAGAAACAGAACTGGACATGGAAAAACAGACTGGTTCCAAATAGGAAAAGAAGTAAGTCAAGGCTGTATATTTTCACCCTGCTTATTTAACTTATATGCAGAGTACATCATGAGAATCTCTGGGCTGGAGGAAGCACAAGCTGGAATCAAAATTTTGGGGAGAAATATCAATAACCTCAGATATGCAGATGACACCACCCTTATGGCAGAAAGTAAACAGGAGGCTCCTGATGAAATTCAAAGAGGAGAGTCAGAAAGTTGGCCTAAAACTCAACATTCAGAAAACTAAGATCATGGCATTTGGTGCCATCACTTCATGGGAAATAGATGGGGAAACAGTGGAAATAGTGGCTGACTTTATTTTCGGGGGCTCCATATTCACTGCAGATGGTGACTGCAGTCATGAAATTAAAAGACACTTACTCCTTGGAAGAAAAGTTATTATCAACTTAGACAGCATATTAAAAAACCAGAGACATTACTTTGCCAACAAAGGTCTGTGTAGTCAAAGCTATCGTTTTTCCAGTAGTCATGTGTGGATGTCAGAGTTGGATTATAAAGAAACCTGAGCGCCGAAGAATTGATGCTTTTGAACTGTGGTGTTGGAGAAGACTCTTGAAAGTCCCTTGGACAATAAAGATATCCAACCAGTCTCAGTTCAGTTCAGTCACTCAGTCGTATCCAACTGTTTGAGACCCCACGAACAGCAGTGCGCCAGGCCTCCCTGTCCATCACCAACTCCCGGAGTTTACCCAAACCCATGTCCACTGAGTCGGTGATGCCATCCAACTATCTCATCCTCTGTCGTCCCCTTCTCCTCTTGCCTTCAATTTTTCCCAGAGTCAGGGTCTTTTCCAATGAGTCAGCTCTTTGCATGAGGTGGCCAAAGTATTGGAGTTTCAGCCTCAACATCAGTCCTTCCAATTAACACTCAGGACTGATCTCCTGGTGATGGAGTGTTGGATGGAGTGGTTGGATCTCCTTGCAGTCCAAGAGACTCTCAAGAGTCTCCTCCAACACCACAGTTCAAAAGCATCAATTCTTTGGCACTCAGCTTTCTTCACACTCCAACTCTCACATCCACACATGACCACAGGAAAAACCATAGCCTTGACTATCAGACCTTTGTTGACAACTGCTTTTTAATATGCTGTCTAGGTTGGTCATAACTTTCCTTCCAAGGAGCAAGCGTCTTTTAATTTCATGGCTAGAATCACCATCCACAGTGATTTTGGAGCCCCCCAAAATAAAATCAGCCATAATTTCCACTGTTTCCCCATCTATTTGCCATTAAGTGATGAGACTAGATGCCATGATCTTAGTTTTCTGAATGTTGAGCTTTAAGCCAACTTTTTCACTCTCCTCTTTCACTTTCATCAAGAGGCTCTTTAGTTCCTCTTCACTTTCTGCCATAAAGGTGGTATCATCTGCATATCTGAGGTTATTGATATTTCTCCCTGCAATCTTGAATCCAGCTTTTGCTTCCTCCAGCCCAGCATTTCTCATGATGTACTCTGCATATAAGTTAAATAAGCAGAGTGACAATATACAGCCTTGACGTACTCCTTTTCCTATTTGGAACCAGTTTGTTGTTCCATGTCCAGTTCTAACTTGCTTCCTGACCTGCATATAGGTTTCTCAAGAGGCAGGTCAGGTGGTCTGGTATTCCCATCTCTTTCAGAATTTTCCACAGTTTATTGTGGTCCACACAGTCAAAGGCTTTGGCATAGTCAATAAAGCAGAAATAGATGTTTCTCTGGAACTCTCTTGCTTTTTCCATAATCTAGCAGATGTTGGCAATTTGATCTCTGGTTCCTCCTCCTTTTCTAAATCCAAGTTGAACATCTGGAAGTTCATGGTTCATGTATTGCTGAAGCCTGGCTTGGGGAATTTTGAGCATTACTTTACTAGTGTGTGAGATAAGAGCAATTGTGCGGTAGTTTGAGCATTCTTTGGCATTGCCTTTCTTTGGGATTGGAATGGAAACTGACCTTTTCCAGTCCTGTGGCCACTGCTAAGTTTTCCAAATTTGCTGGCATATTGAGTTTAGTACTTTCACAGCATCGTCTTTCAGGATTTGAAATAGCTCAACTAGAATTCCATCACCTCCACTAGCTTTGTTCGTAGTGATGCTTCCTAAGGCCCACTTGACTTCACATTCCAGGATGTCTGGCTCTAGATAAGTTGAGTGATCATACCATCGTGATTACCTGGGTCATGAAGATCTTTTTTGTATAGTTCTTCTGTGTATTTTTGCCACCTCTTCTTAATATCTTCTGCTTCTGTTAGGTCCATATCATTTTTGCCCTTTATTGAGCCCATCTTTGCATGAAATGGTCCCTTGGTATCTCTAATTTTCTTGAAGAGATTTCTAGTCTTTCCCATTCTACTCTTTTCCTCCATTTCTTTGCAATGATAACTGAGGAAGGCTTCCATAAGTCTCCTTGCTGTTCTTTGGAACTCTGTATTAAAATGGATATATCTTCCCTTTTCTCCTTTGCTTTTCACTTCCCTTCCTCTCACAGCTATTTGTAAGGCCTCCTCAGACATCCATTTTGCTTTTTTGCATTTATTTTTCTTGGGAATGGTCTTGATCCCTGTCTCCTATACAATGACATGAAACTTTGTCCACATTTCATCAGGCATTCATCAGACAATCTACTCTCACTTCTACTGTACAAGGGATTTGATTAAGGTCATACCTGAATGGTCTAGTGGTTTTCCCTACTTTCTTCAATTTAAGTCTAAATTGGGCAATAAGGAGTTGATGATCTGAGCCACAGTCAGCACCCAGTCTTGTTTTTGCTGCCTGTATAGAGTTTCTCCATCTTTGGCTGCAAAGAATATAATTAATCTGATTTTGGTGTCGACCGTCTGGTGACATCCAGGTGTAAAGTCTTCTCTTGTGTTGTTGGAAGAGGGTGTTTGACCAGTGCATTCTCTTGGCAGAACTCTATTAACTTTTGCCCTGCTTCATTCTGTACTCCATGGCAAAATTTGCTTGTTACTGCAGATGTTTCTTTACTTCCTACTTTTGCATTCCAGTCCACTTTAATGAAAACCACATCTTTTTTGAGTGTTAGTACTAGAAGTTCTTGTATGTCTTCATAGAACCGTTCAACTTCACCTTCTTCAGTGATACTGGCCAGGACATTGACTTGGATTACCATAATATTGAACGGTTTGCCTTGGAAATGAGCAGAGATCATTCTGCCATTTTTGAGATTGCATCCAAGTACTGCATTTCGGACTCTTGTTTACTATGATGGCTACTCCATTTCTTCTAAGGGATTCCTGCCAACCAGTCAATCCTAAAGGAAATCAGTCTTGAATANCGTCCAGGTGTAAAGTCTTCTCTTGTGTTGTTGGAAGAGGGTGTTTGCTATGACCAGTGCATTCTCTTGGCAGAACTCTATTAACTTTTGCCCTGCTTCATTCTGTACTCCACGGCAAAATTTGCTTGTTACTGCAGGTGTTTCTTTACTTCCTACTTTTGCATTCCAGTCCACTTTAATGAAAACCACATCTTTTTTGAGTGTTAGTACTAGAAGTTCTTGTATGTCTTCATAGAACCGTTCAACTTCACCTTCTTCAGTGATACTGGCCAGGACATTGACTTGGATTACCATAATATTGAACGGTTTGCCTTGGAAATGAGCAGAGATCATTCTGCCATTTTTGAGATTGCATCCAAGTACTGCATTTCGGACTCTTGTTTACTATGATGGCTACTCCATTTCTTCTAAGGGATTCCTGCCAACCAGTCAATCCTAAAGGAAATCAGTCTTGAATATTCATTGGAAGGACTGATGCTGAAGCCGAAACTCCAATACTTTTGCCTCCTGATGTGAAGAACTGACTCATTTGAAAAGACCCTGATCCTGGGAAATATTGAAGGCAGGAGGAAATGGGAACAACTGAGGTTGAGATGGTTGGATGGCATCACTGACTCAATGGACATGAGTTTGAGCAAGCTCCGGGAGTTGGTGATGGACAGGGAAGCCTGGCATACTTCAGTACATGGAGTCACGGTCCTACGCGTCCGAGCAACTTAATGGACCTGAGCACTGCTTTTCATGGCATTGTTAAAAGGCCACAAGGGGGCAGCACTTCTTCATGTCTCACTGTTTTCTTCCGGTAATTTCCTCGTTATTTTAGTTTGGAATATTTTTGATTTCTGATGTGTTTGTTTCAGTTGTACAGATACATGATTCAGATATGCATAGTTGTTTATCTATTCTCTTTGGGTTCATTTTCACGTATAGGTGATTACACTGTATTCATTAACATTCCTATGCTTTTCATTACTTCTTGATCATCTATTTGATGTATATTCAAAAGCAGACATTACTTTGCCGACTAAAGTCCGTCTAGTCAAGGCTATGGTTTTTCCAGTGGTCATGTATGGATGTGAGAGTTGGACTGTGAAGAAGGCTGAGCACTGAAGAATTGATGCTTTTGAACTGTGGTGTTGGAGAAGACTCTTGAGAGTCCCTTGGACTGCAAGGAGATCCAACCAGTCCATTCTGAAGGAGATCAGCCCTGGGATTTCTTTGGAAGGAATGATGCTAAAGCTGAAGCCCCAGTACTTTGGCCACCTCATGCGAAGAGTTGACTCACTGGAAAAGACTCTGATGCTGGGAGGGATTGGGAGCAGGAGGAGAAGGGGACGACAGGGGATGAGATGGCTGGATGGCATCACGGGCTCGATGGACGTGAGTCTGAGTGAACTCCAGGAGTTGGTGATGGACAGGGAGGCCTGGCATGCTGGAATTCATGGGGTCGCAAAGAGTCAGACACGACTGAACGACTGAACTGAACTGAACTGAACTGTGTATATATTAATTCCAAACTCTTAATTTCTCCCACTGATTCTGAAGGTTGGGGGCTATGCAGAGGGCAACAGGCACTCCTGGTCCATTGTGGAGGCACGTGGCCTGCTACGTGCCCTCAGCTCCCTCAGCCCCAGGACACTCCAGTCTTGGTACACAAGCCCATCAGGCTCCAAGCATGAGACACCAGCCCAGATCACTATGGCCTGAGGGGGATAGAATCAGCATTATTTCTTCTTCCATATTTTTCTGTTTTTACGCTGTGATTTGAACTGGAGTATATAGGTGAATTACAATTTTGTGGGGCTTTTTTTGCTTTTCAGTCTAATGCAACTTGATTTTCTTGGTGACCAGAAGTTTCTTTTCTAAATCTGTTAAGCTGTGTTTCTTTGGGAAAGAACTTCATTTGTATCCATTTTTGGATTACACCTAGTGTTGTGTAGTGATATGAGAGTTGTAATATGATAGTTGTCTCTCCCTGTCTCCCTTAATTCACTCGGAATGATCGTCTCTACTTTACTTCCTGTGGCTGGACTTGGCATTATTTCCTACTTCCTTATTGTCGAGAAATATTGCATTGTGTACATGTGTCCCATCTTCTGTTTCCATTCTTCTGTAATTTCTACATTTAGCCTGCTTTCCAGACTTGACTTTTGTACCTTGTTGGGCCAAGATTGCAGGGGTTCCCATGTCTTTTAAATTTTTATTTTCTCTGGGTTTATGCCTAGGTGTGGGGTGCTGGGTCCTAAGGTACTTGTGTTGCAGTGAAAAGGGAAAAAAGATGAATTTGTTGCAGTTAAAAAAGAGAGAAAGAGAGAGAAATGATTTTTTCTCTTTCCCCTTCCTAAGAACAAAGGCAATAAAGAGAACTGTGAGCAGACTTGAACATTTCTAGATTTTTTTTTTTTTAATTTAGCCACTCCTAGCTTTGCAAGCCTGTAGCCAAGTTTGCTTTCCTGCCCCTAACTCTGTAGGAACTACACTTTGCCCTATGTAAAATCTCCTCTATATTGGGAACGCTTAAATCATACTAAGGACAATCAGTCTAATAACACTAGAAAGCTAGGCTGGGTGCCTTATAACAATGCCAGTATATAGTTTCCCTAAAAAATAAGGATTGGTATGGAACAAACTAAGGCAGATGACTTACATATATACTGGGCTATGCATAATGGAAGTTCTTGACTTAGTTCTTACTGATGACCTTATCATTATTGCTAGCTATATTGTTTTCTATATTGCCTGTTTGTTGTGCTGAGCCTATTATACAGAGTGAAGTAAGTCAGAAAGAAAAACACCAATATAGTATATTAAAGCATATGTATGCAATTTAGAAAGATGATAATGACAACCCTATATGCAAGGCAGCAAAAGAGACACAGATGTAAAAACACATTTTTGGACTCTGTGGGAGAAGGTGAGGGTGGGATGATTTGAGAAAATAGCACTGAAATGTGTATTACCATGTGTAAAATAGATGGCCACTACAAGTTTGATTCATGAAGCAGGGCACTCAGAGCTGGTGCTGTGGGACAACCCAGAGGGATGGGAGGGAGAGGGAAGTGGGAGGGGTTTCTGGATGCGGGGACACATGTGCACCTCTGGCTGATTCATGTTAATATGTGGCAAAAAGCCACCACAATATCATAAAGTAATTATACTCCAATTAAAATAAAGTAATTAATTTTTTAAAAGTGTTGTCGTCTACATTACCAAGTGTGTGACAAAATGAGTATGTAAGGCCCCAAAACTGTGGTCAGGTTCATGACCCTGAAGAGGCTCTGCCATCTACCACTGAGACCACTGACCTTTAACACCCCCTGAAAGGAGTTCAGGTTGGAAATTAGGAATAAGGCACTCCATGCTCTGGAAAAAAAAAAAAAAAAAAACTGCAGAAAAGGCCTTCAGATAGTTGGACACTTTGGGGAGGAAATTTTTATGACCCCTGATTTTGTATCTTAAACCTAGAGAAACACTAACATCACTGACAGCAGTAGCCACTTTGGCTATTAAAAAAAATTACAATTAAAATCAAAATAGAGTAAATAGGTGACACTATGGTTTGATTTCAGACAAGTCCTTGTATTGTTGAGAACTTGATTTTCTGAACTGTATCAAACTTAGGATGCCATTAGCAATTCTGAAAACCAAGTCTGCTAGCAGTAGGTGACTACAACCTTACTTTTTAAAGGTCTATTCTTGTAACTGTTATATGTTTAGACAAGGAAATTGCTCTGGATCATATGTTGACAAGAAAAATTATGTGTAATGACCAATACCCACATTAAAGGTTAAGACCTACCTAGATAAACCTAGACAACTAGTGACTTGGCTGCAAGTTCCCTCAAAGTGTTAAGTCTAAATTAGGACTCAGGCTCAATTTCAGGCTTAATTTTTTCTAATTTTCTATTAACATTCAGGTTGTCATTCCTCCGACTATTTCTGAGTCCTAATGGCTCCAGCCCTTTGGACAGGATGACCCAAGCACCGACCCTGTCTGGACCACAGTCAAAATAACCATCAAACATAACTTGATTCTTACTCACATTCTCTGAGCCCTAGTTACAATAACTCTTTTACTGACCTATGGCCTCTGTGTTCTTGTCTCTTCCAGATGACAACAGATTTACATCAAGATAATAACAAAAGGGAGGGAAAACCGACACCCCCAAGCAATTACAGCCACTCCTCTGAACACATCCTGTGGGAATAACCACAAAAGTCACCCTGGGGCCCCTTAATCGAACAGGGCGAGAGCCCCATGACCCTGATTAGACAGGGTCTTTGAGTCCCATGTCAGCATTCAAGATGCTGTGAAAGATTGACCTTCTGTCCCTCGTCACCCCAATGAAGATTTCTTGGAGTTCACATCTCTCAAGGAAAAGTTGAAGGAGGAGAAAGATGGGCCCCTGGGCTGAAGAAAAGATGGGCCCCTGGGCTGAACAGCTGGTGATTGTCAAACAGACCAAAACTGAGGTTTTGTCCTCAGCCAGGCAAGAACAAGAACGACACCCATTTACCTTTTCACTCATATGGAGGAAATAAAATGACAGGGGAATTTGTTGCAGTGAAAAGGTGGGGTGGGGGGGAGTGAGTTTTTTTTCTTCTTTCCTGAGAACAAAGAAGATTAACAGAACAGTGAGCAGGCCTGAGCATTTCTAATTTTGTTTTGTTTTGTTTTTCGTTTTTACTTTAGCTGCTCCTAACTCTGCATGTTAGTTCCCTTTTCTGCCTCCTCACTCTGCAGGAGCTACATTGTCCTTTGAGTACCCTTACACACCCTTCCCCTTGTAGTTACACATCAGAAAGAAGGCTGCAGAGCCACCAAACTACCAGACTCAATTACTGGGTTACTGTGCCTGTGACTATTTTTTGAGATGATTCTAACACATTTGTTCCTCATCACCAACCCCTCACTGTGAGCCCTTGCCTTATATAAGCCGTTAGACTCCTCGTGGAGGCGGGTGCAGCACAGTTTTTGAGGCGTGAGCCCACTGTGTTCCCCTCTCCACTGGCTGAGGATTAAAGCCACCTTTCTATTCCTACAAGCTTTGTCTCCATATTTTTTTGAATACGGTAGACAGAGTAAGCCAAGAGTTTGGCCAGCAACACTTGTATGTTATTTTTAAGTGACCCTCCATACATTCTCCTAAGTACATTGCAAACAACAGTGCAGGAGGGTTTCTTTCTCTCCACACTCTCTCTAGCATTTATTCTTTAAGATGTTTTGAGGTGGCCAATCTGATGAATTTGAGTGCTTACCTCATTGGACTTTTGATTTTAATTTCTGTAGTCATTAGTGATGCTAAGCATCTTTTCATGTGCCTATCTGTAAGCTTTCCTTGGAGAAACATCCATTTCAATCTTTGGCCCTTTTTTTTTTCTTTTTAGTTTGTATATATTTTTGATAACGAGCTGCACAAGCTGTTTGTATGTTTTGGAGATGAATTCCTTGTGGGTCTCTTCCTTTGCAAATATTTCTTTGTATTCTGAGGGCTGTCCTTGTCTTTCCTTGAGGGATTCCTTTTGGTATGCAAAAGCTTCTAAGGTTAATTTGGTCTCATTTTCTGATTTGTGTATTTTTTCATTTTTTTTTAAATTTTTCTAAGAGGTGGATCCACAAAGGACTTGCTGCATTCATGTCAAGTGGTGTCCTATTTATATCTTTCTGAAGAATTTCATAGTACCATCCTTAACAATCAGATTTTTTCAATCTATTTGGAGTTTATTTTTGTGTGTGGTGTTAAGAAGCATCCTAACCTCTTTCTCATTTTCATGGCTGAAGGAAGCTTCACAGTGTCCTCTACAGTGGCTGTTACCAACTTACATTCCAAGCATCAGTGGAGGAGGTTCCTTGTCTGCACACCCTCTTCAGCAGTTACTGTTTTTAGAGTGTTTGACCATGGTCCTTCTGACTGGTGTGATGTGATACCTCTCTGTAGTTTAGATATGCATTTCTCTAATAAATAGTGATGTTGACATCTTTTCTTGCAATTATTTTAAAGGGTGTGAGTTAAACTTACTTCTTGAAATTGGCTTCATTAATGCCTGCCTTGTTTTGAATTCTTTTCCGATGACCATCCCTAAGGCATTTCTCCATGCCTTAGGAGGGCAGGTGTTTTTTTACTTTGTAAAATGTGAATATCTCCTACCATATTGGTAAACGTGAAACGTCACAGACATCAGTGATTTCTGGTGTCCAAATGTGAACGAGGGCTCCCCAAACGGCGACCCAGAGGATGCCGTCACCCCCACGGT